>CATKHJ011035242.1:0-12472 GCA_949750685.1 Vernicia montana
CGAAAGCAAGCAATAAGGAAACTAAACTAAAGACTAGCAACAAGGAAACTAAGCTAAAGAGAAAACTAAAGCAAACAAAAGCAAACAAAGAAAGCAAACAAATAAATAAATAAAAGAAAAAGGAAGAATATAAATACCTTATGATGACGATGCTTCGGGACGTATGGACGGAGCGGGCGACCGGATTGCAATTCCACCTTGACTTGACTCGGCGAAACCAAAGCCTCCTAATGGCTACTCAGACGGCTCTTAGGACTCCCTCGAACTGGCTTGAGAGAACCCACAGACCACCCAACAAGAAACAAAGATTTAGACTAAAAGGCAGCTTTTTTCGAACCAAGCCTTTACAAAAGGGCTAGCTTTTAAGCAATTAGGCTCAATTTAGCTAGCTTTTGAGTGAGTTAAGTTGTGTAGAATGGGTTAGGGGGGTAGGTTTATATAGGAATAGAAGCTAGGTGAATTTTTGTACTTTTTCGATGTGGGATTAAGTGTTTTAAGCCCGAAACTGCACACAGCAGGTCTGGAACCGCACACGGAGGATTCTGGACCGCATGGGAGAAAAACGGACCGCACAGAAAAGGGGACCGCACAGACCCCTTTTGGAACCGCACAACCTCTGTGTGGTCCCTGGAGGGCCCTGTGCGGTCCTCCAGGTTCCAAAGGCTGGTTCGTCGGTTTTTTTCGACCCTTTCTCGCTCGTTTCAGTTTCTGAGGCTTAATCGCATGTCGGAGGGTTCAGACGGTGCGAATTTCAGGGTTCACAATATGGAACATTGAACCTGCATATAACATTTCTCCATAAAAAGTTAATTACTTTGTCAGTAGTAATGGTAGCCAATGGTCCAACTTCAACCTATTTGGAAAAATACTCCACTACTACTATGAGGAACTTTCTCTGACTCGAAGCAAGGGGAAATGGTCCTATTATATCCATCCCCCATTTATCAAAAGGCCAAGGGCTAGATGTAGGTCTTTGATATGTTGCTAGAACATGCTTGCCATTATCAAACTTCTGGCACGAGGAGAATTTTCTAACAAAGGCCATTGCTTCATTCTTCATTCTCGGCTAATAGCATACTTGTCTGATTATCTTTGATGCTAGCATCTTTCCCCCAATGTGCATTCCACAAGAGCCCTCATATATTTCCTTGAGGGCATACTTAGCTTCACTTGGCCTCAAACATCTTAGCCAAGGAAGTGAATATGCTCGCTTATAAAGGAGTCCATTATATAAAGAGAAGTGAGCACTTCGATGCTTGATTTTCTTGGCTTCTTTTACATCTTCAGGTAGTTCGTCCTTCTCCAAAAAAGTCTTGATCGGATCTAACCAGCATGGTTCTTCGTCTATCTCCATTACCTTAGTTCCTTCCTGAATATTAGGGAAAGCCAGAGTTCCCATAAATATCCTTTGAGGGATTTCGACTGGATGAGTAGCTGCAAGTTTGCTGAGACTATCAGCTCTACTGTTTTCTCCCCTTGGGATTTTCTGAAACTGCAGCTTCATTCCTCTACTTATCATCCTGGATTATGGCCTTCCTCTTTTGCAGATATTTGACCATGTTGTCCTCTTTAGCTTCAAATTCTCCCTCTATTTGTTCTACCACTAATTGGGAGTCACTGTGGACTGTCAATTCCTCCAGGCGAAGACAATTTGAAAAAAGCAATCCCTGGATCATTACTTCATACTCAGTGACATTGTTGGTAGCTTCAAAATCTAATCCTAAGGCGTATTCCAACAGGAACCCTTGAGTATTCTTCAGCACAATACCAATACCACTTCCTTCTCTACCGCTGGCTCCATATACAAATAATTCCCAACTCATCTCAGACTTTAGTGATGGTTGCTTTGGCTGAGATGTCTTCTCAAGATTATGTTCTTTAGGTTTTTTCTTAGGGTCAAAAGAACATTCAGATATAAAGTCTTCTAAGGCTTGAGCCTTAATTGCTGACCTTGATTTATATAGCAACCTATGCTGCCCAAGCTCTACTTACCAGCAAAGCATTCTTCCAGATATTTCAGGCTTGTGTAGGACTCTCTATAAGGGCTGATCTATCACCACTACTCCTTGATGAGCTTGTAGGTACACTTTGTACTTCATGGTGGAGAGGAGTAGAGCATATGCAAGCTTCTCTATTGGTAGATAGTTCAACTCCACTCCTTGAAGGACTCTGCTGAAGTAGTATATAGGTTTTTGCATTGAACATTCTTCTCTGATCAACACTAAACTGATTGTGTTATTGGAGGCAAACAAATAAATTAAGACTTCTTTGCCCTGCAAGGGCCTGCTTAAGATTTGTTATGAACTCAAAAAGTTTTTTAACTCTTTGAATGCAATCTAGCATTCTTCTGTCCATTCGAAGGTTAAGGATTTTCTCAATTTATTGAAGAAAGGAAGATATTTCTCAACTGACTTCGACATGAACCTGTTCAAAGTAGCTATTCGCCCTGTTAATCTTTGCACCTCCTTGACATTTCTAGGGACTGCCATATCTAAAATAGCTATTACTTTATCTGGATTTGGTTCTATTCCTTTCTCACTAACCATGTATCCTAGAAATTTACCTACTTATATGAAGAAAGCGCATTTTTCGGGATTGAGTTTCATCCCATATGTCTTAATTACATTGAGTACTTCGGCCAGATCATGGAGATGATTTTCAAAAGTTTTTCTTTTTACTATTATATCATTAACATACGCCTCAAGATTCTTACCCAATTGATCTTTGAACATCATGTTAACAAGACGCTGATATATAGCTCCAACATTTTTCAGGCCAAAGGGCATTGAAACATAACAATATATACCCTTCTCTATTATGAATGAGGTCTTCTCCTCATTATTTGGGTGCATTCTGATATGGTGATATTACTGCTTCGCATCAAGAGAAGATAGAAAACCATACCCTACTGTGGAGTCTACCAACTTGTCTATCATGGGTAAAGGGAAAGAATCCTTAGGACATGCCTTATTCAAGTATGTGAAATCCACACACATTCTAAAGGATCTGTTAGCTTTCTTTACCAGTACAACATTCGCCAACCAATCTGGGTACTGGAATTCTCTTATGAACCCTGCTTTCATCAATTTCTCTACTTCTTGGTCAATCACTCCTTGTCGCTCTGGACTGAAGCATCTTTTCTTTTGTTCGACTGGCTTATAGGTATGATTTACATTTAATTGATGAGTCATCACCTCAGGGTTTACTCCCCCCATTTTTACCAAAGACTAGTCAAAACTAAGAACATTTGCTATCAAGAACTGATTGGCTTGACACTTTTAATTTTCTTCTAAAGAAGAATTAATAAAAAAAAATTATCTGACTCTTCTTCTTTCACCAGAAATTTCTCTAACTTTTCAACTGGCTCAGTTCGCTGTTCTAAAATATAAGTGAATACTTCCATCACTGCTACCTCTTCGACTTGCACCACAGCTGAATTTCTCTTCGCTTTCTTGCTATCTTGCTTAGATTCACTTCGCTCTCTTGGGTCCCATACATACAGAATTCACTTCCCCCAGACTTAGGAATAGTCATTCTCAAATGCCTTATATTATGAGAGGCATCGAGCTCATAAAATAATTGTCTACCAAGCAGGACATTATAAGAAAGCTGCATTCTGATTACTACAAACATAGCCATTACCATCACACTATCAGGGGCAGTCCCAATGGTGAATGGCAGCTTTACCACTCCTGCAGATAGGACTTCCATTCCGTCTAGAGTGTGAACTGGACTCTCCACTTCTTCCAGATCACTTTCTTTAAACCCCTATTTTGGCATAAGCCTCAGCTGTCAACAGGTTAACTAAACTTTCGTCATCAACTAAGATCCACTTCACTACATAATTAGCAATAACTGCCTGAATAATAAGAGGATCTACATGCGGAGTGCGAAGGATACTCCCATCGGGCCTTTCTATAGTGACCTTCGACCCATTGCAATATACATACTCAGGCTCCTCTCTTTTTCTTACCAAGGCTTTGGCCTTATTATTGCTAACTGTAGCTTCACCTGGCCCCCCAGTGATGCAGTGAATGACACATGCTGATCCATCATTCACTATCTATTTTCCTCTATCTTTGCTGGATCCTACTTTGTCTCCACCACTCCTTCTCACAAATTTTCCCAAGTACCCTAGACTTATTAGACTTTTGATCTCTTTCAATAATTGTGTACAATCATTAGTATTATGACCATGGGTATTATGATAGAGACAAAACTTACTTCTATCCCTCTTACTTGGCGAAGAATTCATGGGAGCAGGTCAAGACCAAATATTCTGATCTTTGAATGTAGTAAACACCTCCGTTGGACTTGTGTTCAAAGGCGTAAACTTGCTTACGTCAAAGTCACTTCTGTTTGTCTAGCTCCGACCACCTTTTTTCCTGCCTAATGACTGTTCTCATCTCTTACTACTGCTTTTTGCTCGCCCTTTTTTGGTTTTGTCACCTCCTTGGAAAGTACTTCAACTTCTGTTCTTCTTCGCTTTGAAAAGTGGTTGAAGGCAAGTGTATCATCTTATCTGATATATTTCTGAGCTATGCCCATCGCATCCTCTAAAGTTCGAAGAGCAAGTCTGCATAATGCTTTGAAGTAATCAGTATGTGAGGTTCCATTTTGTAATACTTCACCTGCTCTGGTTTGATCAAGCTGAGTAACCTTAAGAGCTTCCCTGTTAAAGTGAGCCATATAGTCTCTTAATGACTCATTCTCTCTTTGCGTTACTGATTCCAGATATTGAGTCTTTCTTTTGACTGGAATATGCGAAGCAAAACGATGCATAAAGGTAGTAGCCAGTTGAGCAAAAGAGTTAATACTCTCTTCTTCTAATGAGTCAAACCATCTGGTTGCAGCTCCCTCCAAAGAACTTCTAAAAGCTTGACACAGAGCTTCATAACTCATTGTTTGGAGATCGATGGCATGCTTATAGTCCATGATATGAACTCTTGGGTCTGCCTCGCCATTATACTTCTTCGGCGAAGGTGGTTTGAATTTACTGGGCATACGATAATCACTGATGGATTTAACAAAAGGAGATTTGAGGGCCAGCCTCAAACTTTTATCTATTCCCTTTTGATTTCCATCTTTATTGAACTCCTCTAGAAACTTATTTAGCTTGTTTCTCATCTCAACTTCTTCTCCTTTACTCGTTGCTTCCTATTCTCCCTGGTTTCCTCTAAGCGAAGAAGAACCGGAGTCAGATTTATTACTTTTATATCCCCTTCTTCTTGAATGCCTTTCAAAATCATCTTTATCTCTTGCTCCACCTTTCCTCCAATCATTCCTTCGACTACTCTGCTCAATATCATTCTTGCTATGATGATGCAGGTGCTGATCTTCTCTATTATGTCCTCCTCTATCGTGTCCATACACACGTTCCCTCCTAGGTGGAGGTACTTCGACATCCTCCTCTTCCTCTATTGGAAGGTTTCCTCTTTATGCATGTACAACTTATGACCTCACTCTTTCTCCTTCTCCTTTTATCGCTGCTTGGTTTTCTGTCAGTATAGGATCTCTCCCAATCTGATCCTCAAAAGTCAATTGTCGTGTTAACCCCCTCCTGGTAGTTTCGGGGACAATACTGTCAGTCTGACCTAGAGGTATTTGTTATTGTTGAGTGACCTGTACAGTAGAGGTAAGAGCATTTAAAAGTTGTAGTGTAGGGGTGAGATATGGGTTAGAGGCAGTATGAGGAGTAGTACTAGGACCTGGAGGCATCTGCTGAGCGATTAATGTGCTTAAAGATTGTAGGGAGGCATTTAAGTCGATGGTCGTAGGAGTTTGAGTGTTTATAGGCAGAGGGGGTGATTGTTAAGAGTGAGTAGGGCTTGGAGAACTGTTTGGATCAGAACGAGTCATGGTTATTTTGAATTAACAAAGAGATCAGCTAACGTTTTCCATAGACGGCTCCATTTTGATGAGTGTTAAATCAAATAGTATTGTTTGGGCTGGATCTCAGTTGTTGGGCTTTGATCAATATATCCTGTAAAGATGAGAATGAAGTCAAGAGGGCCAAACTGGTTGCCTGGCGAAGAGCCTCCGACGTTCAAGTTAGTTTTTGATTAATCAAATAACTACCGGAGTAGGAAGTTTTTCCTCTCTGGTTTAGATAACTTTAGAACTTTTAGTGTAAGAAAGGAGATAAGAGAAGTGTAGAGTTCAATCTACCTCTTATGTGGTTCTTTTCTTCCTTTTTATATACTCCCAGCCCTTTAGGTTAAAAGGGAAAATAAGGACTGATAAGGGATACCTTTTGATTGATGGGATCAGTACAGAGGCTCTGAAAGATAAGCTCTGAACCTGTCCTTGTCAAATAGCAGATAATTGGTGTGTCAGTAGGCGTGGGTACGCCACATAAATATGACTTTTTTCTGACAAAAGCAGGGTGTCGTTGCCTCAACTTTCTTTAGGAAGCTTGCTGAACAAGTTGCATTTAATGAGAGGAAGGCGAAGAGCTTTTAAGAGAAGGGCGAAGTGGTGCCTTCGCCTAAGGCCTTGAGATATGATCCCTTGGGCTTGTCTTCTATGGGCCTTTTATTGGATCTTCATCTTCTCCCGTTCCACTATATATTAAGTCATAATGGGCTTATTTTATCTTTGGACCCATGATATTGTTGGTTGTTTTTGTCCCTCATCACTTATCATCATGTATATGGTGTTTATGAAAATTAAGAATGCTCTAAAATTAATCAAACTAATCGAATCTAATCAATTAAATTCAATCCAAAAAATTATTATTTTATCACATTTATGATTTGGTTTAATTTTAAAATATAGTTAAATCAAACCTTTTATGTTATGGTTACGATTTAGGATATGAAGAACTAAAATGCAACTAAATTCAACTATAGATATACTAAAACCACCTCATTTTTATTCATGTGACATAACGAATTTATGGAAAAAAAAAAAAAAAACAAAGTTAGCACTCAACTAAATCCTAAATAATTTTAAAATCAAATTGAGAGATAATTATAATATTGTTCAATAAAGAATAAAAAATTTAGTATTGCATATTTTTATAGGGTGTAATAATAGCTCCCAATCCTAATACTAATTTTTTTTTTAAGAGATTATTTATTGATTTAAAGAGAGAACAATTTAGAAATAATAACTTCTTACAATGAGTCAATAATATAATCTCTCAAAACAAATATTAAAATACACATTATAGCACAATCTCAATTTGAAGTATTAGATCATACTCGATGATAAACAACGGTCATTGTTTGACTCCTATGGTCTTTCTACATGTTCAGTTGGGATACCAACAAACATAAATCAGTTGCTAAAAGTAAAGCCTACACTTTATATATCTCTAACAATCAAATAATAAACCAACAAAAAAAACTAACATAGATTCACCATATAAGGAAGAAAGAAAAAATGTAAATTCACCATAAAGGAAATAAAGAAAACAATAAATGAAAGAAATCCACCTAAGAACGGGAGAAATATATATAAAAAAAGAATTCATATATGTTCAATAAAGGAACAAATATTAACATCAATGAATAATAATACTAATTAAAAAAGATAAAAAAAAAAATAAATAAAACTAGGTCCATCATTGGCTTAAAAGAGAGATCAATAGTGGCCCAAACTAAAGAGATGAATGCAAACGAGTTTTCTAGAAAGAAGGTAGAGCTTCTCTCTTTAAAACTCTAGAAAAGGAACATTGGCTTATGGTGAGTTAATCTTAATACTAATTCTAAGCTGATAAGAAAAGTTTAAAAATAACCAAAATTTAAAAAAATTATGGAATATATTAACAAAGATACCATTTTGGGCAAAAACAAACACATTTTAATCAACTATATAATAAATTAAAAACATGTCACAATGATGATTAAAACATGTCTTTGTCTAAGTCTCTCTCTAAAAACCTCCCGTTATAGAAAATAGTTGGGCTACTGCTGGCCCTCTCTTTATTGTTAGTGCTCTTTCATCTTTTTTTAGTTTTTAGTCGTAGATCTTCTAAATCTAAGGTTCAATTAGTTTTTGTTCCTTCAGATCTATGGATTTTGTTATACGTTTATGTTTTTTTTTTTTTTACAAGTGGAAACTCTATCAAAGATGATTATCTTCTTTGATAATATAAGCTTCAGCTTTGCAAGATGTGGCTCCTATCAAGTGAGCTTTTTGTGCTTAGATAATAAGAGTAATGTAAAGATTTTGGAAGATCTTTGGTTTGGCTTATCCGAGTACCAAATAGATTTTTCAAAAATCATAATGTTAGGTTTTAATCTCTATTGTGTGAACTTACATATTTAATGAAACAATTATATTAACGGGTTATTTTGTAAGTGGACTTAATTTAAGTGATTCATTTATATAAAGTCTATATAATTCAGGAATTAATATGGGTTAATGGGTGGATACCCATTCCTGACCCATCTAGACTTAATGGGATCCTAATGGGTCAGTATATAAGGACTCCCTGGTTATGATCCTCAACACGTCAAATCAAATCATTCAATTACTTTCTTTTCACTATTCATTAGAGACAGAGAGTTGAAAAACCTTTAGAACTTAGGGATTTGAATGAGGAAGGCTACACCTGTTAGCTGAGCACTCGTTCATCATTCATTCCACAAAAATTCGACTGTTACAATGAATACAAGTATTTATATTTGAATCTCCTTATTAACTCTAACATGATAGAACTTGGATGTTAAAGTATTAAAGAATTATGTGGTTATAATAAGTGGTATCAGAATCCATATCATATTAGGTTATTAGGATTGAAGAATTATTTTGTTTGATCTATGGTGATTATATTGGTTGTTAAAAATTTGGAAATTTATGGATATAGTGGTACTCGATTGTTATATTTGGATTTAGAATTTTGGTTTGCGAGTCATAATGGATTCATATATATACATATATTTGTTATAGAATTGTTTTTCCTTATGACTTTTATATTTGATTCACTTGAACCAAGTATGTATGGATTTGTGGGGGTAATTATATGCATATATTGGACTGATTAACATTTTGATGGCCATATTGGTTTGAGTGTTCTATGGTTGCCAATGGATTATCATTTTTTCTTGAGTTTTTGGGTTAATTAGAGCCATTAATAATGTTGGTATTTTATGTTTGCTGAAATGCAATTCGGTTTTGTCTTTAGTTACAATATTATATATTATATATAGTTTGCATCAAGATAAATTATATGATGTATAATGGATGTTAGTACATGATTTGACCAATTGTGTTTTTAAAGTCATTAATAGCATCTGTATTTCTATAATGGCGCCATCCGAGTTACAAAAGCATCAATTTCATAAGGTGTTAATAGTGTCATTCGTGTTTAATATTAAGAAATTTATTTGTACTAGTTATATTTAGTATCTTAAATTAAATCGATTGAAACAATATGCACTACAAGAAAATGTGGATTTACCGACGAAAATTACCGACGTATTCCCGACGGAACAATGCAAAAATATATTTGTTGGTATTTTTTGACGGAATGCCGATGGAGTATTGTCGGTATTTACCGGCAGAAAATTTCGGTTGGTATTATACGGTGGAAAGAAGTGGCACGTGTATTTACCGATGGTGTATCGACCATTTTTCGACGGAAAGCGTATCTAAACAATGGCGTGGAAATTTGGCGCTCATTAATTTAGTTACCGACGGAACGCCACGTGGCATTAGTGATTCCGTTGGTATATTAATAACTGAAAATTTAATGTAATACCCCAAGTTCATGTATACGTTTGTTTGAGCATGTGAATGAGATATGAAGTTGTGTTCATGAGTATTATGAAAAATATTTATGTGCTAAGTGATGTATGAATGAGTTAAAAAGTTGAATTTTGGAGGATTGAAGGTCAAATTGCTAAGTGGAACTGTAGAGCTTAAGTCGCGCCCGCGACAAGAGAGTCACGACCGCGACTGATGATTACGACCGCGAAGCTAGACGTGAAGCCGAACGCGAACCTCTCTGTCTGATTTTGGGAACTTGGCTGAAGGAGAATCGCGCCTGCGACCTGTTAGTAGCGACCGCGATATCAGGAGGAACAGTCACGTGAACAGTTGCATGTAGCGCCCGCGAGGCTCATGTTACGACCGCTACTGAGGATTCGCAACCGCAACAAGCCCATCGCTACTGTGAATCGCATCGAGGGCAGAATCTGAAAATCGGCTTTAAATAGAGAATTAAAGCCCCATTTTATTTTTTACCTGAAATTTCAGAGCTCTAAACCCATTCTTTCTCTCAAGAATTCCTCATCCACTCACATTAAAAGCTTAAGGACTTCATTAATTGCTCCAACTAAAGGATCTAGGGTTTCAATCGATCAACCTTTTAACTATTGTTGAAGCATTTCTTGAAGAGGTGAGTTAGGGTTTTGGTTTTCATTGAAATTCTTCTTCTCCATTGTTATAATTTGTGTTTGGGGAAGGGAATAGAGTTAGAAATCATGAGTTTAGCATGAGTATGGTGATTTAAGAGCATGAGTTATGTGTATGGATAATTTGTATGTGTTTATGTGTTAGTTGCTCCTAGAAGATTTGATGATCATGAAGAGCTTGATGAATTGAGGTCATGGAGGAGTTTCTAAGAGATATTAGAGCATTCTTTTTTATTAAGGTGAGTAGAAAATATACTACTATATTTGTATTTGATATTCTAAGGCTTAAAGCCTATTTGTTGAGAAATCACCATGTGAATTTATTTGTCTATAAACCCATTTAAATCATGTGAATCCATTTTCTTCAATTGATAAATTCTCAATTGTTATATGATTATGTGAACCCTAAGAATTTCATTTGAACATGCGAACCTTTGAATTCTTTCATGAGATAATATGTGTTAATTGGCATAGAAATCCCCAACTGATGTGGGTTAATCATCAGACATTGTGCACATTGTAACCCGTTGGATAGGGTATAATATCCTACCCCTATATAGGAAGGGTAAATTGTCCTAGACGTAAAACCCGATCAGTTTTCATGTATTCATGTGGAAGGGTATGTCGTTATAAGACCTCTACTCTTATTATGTGGAAGAGTATGCCTACCTAGTCTCTACTCTTATTTTCATGTGGGGAGAATGCTAACGAAATGCCTCTACTCCTAAAATCTTTCATGTGGATGATTTCTATACGTATTTAATTATGAGTTATGATTTCTTTCATGATCTTTGTGCATCTATTCTTATGTTGCACTACCATTTGATTCAATTGAACTATGTGAACTAAATTGCTATATTATAAGTCATTTGACAAGATATGAGCCTTACCATCCTTGTGAGCTAGCCTTGAATGACCTAGCCTCACAAGTATGGTAGTATATTCTTTACTCACTACTTTATCTCATTAGTGATTCCATTTTTCAGGAGATTAAATTGTTTATCAGCTCGATTTTTCAGGCATTTTTCCTTCATAAAGAACCAATTTGATCAATGTAATTCCTTCATTTATTATTTGTAATTGAATTATATTTAGTGCTCCATGTGTGTAAGAGAGTTATTCTTTTGACCTTTATGGCAATTGTGGATGATTATATTTAAATAATGTTCTTGAGAATTATGAGCTTATGAGTTTATAAGTGTATGTGACCTTAAGTATGTGATATGGATGAGATAGATTAGATGTATGTGTATTCAGGTTCTGATCTTGGGAAGTGTATGTGTTAGTAGTTATGATGCCATGTGGTTTATATGTATAGATGGGTTCTTCAGGTTTTCGGTGGCCTTATGCCTACCCATGCCCTAAGACCATCACAATTGCAATGTTGGGCTGTGACATTTAAACAGTTTAATTATATACCGACGAAATCACTAATGCCACGTGACATTCCATCGGTAATTTCGTTGGTAAATCGAGAATAAACTGTTCTATTCCCTTTCCTCTTCCTTCTTTCTCTGCTCTCTGCTCTCTCCACTTCTCTGACTCTTTGGTTCTCTGTTCTCTGTTTTCGTTCGCCGCCGCCATTCTCTGGTTCTCTGTTCTCCATTTCTGCTATCTAAGGTTAATTTTTTATTTTCTTATATTTTTGTTTTAATTTTATTTTTAGTTTAATTATAATTTTGTATTTTGTGTTAATTTATATTTGTATTTTTGTTAATTATTTGTAATGTGGTAATTTTTTTTTGGTATTTTGTAAAATTTTGTATTTGTAATTTTGTTAATTATTTTGTAAAATCTTGTATTCTCATAGGCATGTGTTAATTTGTATTTGTATTTTTGTTAATTATTTGTTTAATTATAATTTTGTATTTGTATTTTTGTTAATTATTTGTAATGTGGTAAATTTTTTTTGGTATTTTGTAAATTTTTGTATTTGTTCAAACTATATTTTTTTTTGGTATTTTGTAAATTTTATATAATTTTGTAAATTTATTTGTTAATCTGAATTTTTTTGAGAATTTGTTTTGTTAATTTGTATTATTTTTGTTGATTTTTTGGAATTTGTTATTGTTGTATTTTCTAATTAATTTTTGTAATTGTTTGTTGTT
>CATKHJ011035361.1:0-18546 GCA_949750685.1 Vernicia montana
TTTTCTAAACATCAAAATTTCTTTCTCCATCCCTACTTTACTCAACATAACCACACAACTATCACCATATCATATTCAACATCATCAAACAACACACATAAATATATAGATGTAAAAACTTGAATTAATTTATAGTCTTACCTTGAAACTTCTTTACTTATTCTTCTTATTCTTCTTCTTCTTTACTCTCCTTCTTTCTTGTTCTCTTTATTTCTTTTCCTTAGCTCAAATTTTTGAAGAAATGGGAAGATGAACATTTATCTTCCCATTTAGCTCCTTATATAATTTTTTTTTTGATTTATTTATCTTAAGTGAAATTTTGGACAAACTACTACCTTATGATTCATCTTGGTGGCCGGCCCCTTGACACTTAATTTCTATTTTATTTTGTTTTTTTTTTATGTCAAATATAATAATGACCTTTTATGCAAAAATTACAATTTTGCCCTCTTTTTACCCAAAGTTTTACTACATCCTTTAATTTAAGTCTAAAATTATTTTTAGTCTCTAATTTAAGTTTCTAATAATATTTTTCAAGTAGTTCCCTAATAATTTTACTTAAATTAACATTTCCGAAAGAAAATCCTAAAAATCGCTATTCTACTGATATCACGTATACTACCCAATTCCCTTAATTGCATTCCACATAAATCTTTAAATTTCTAATTTTCTATTTTCTAGGTTTTTAGTGATCTAATGAAATCCTGGGGTATGACACCTCCTCCAAAAGCACGAGCACTAAGAAGAGTTAGACAAAGAATGCTACCAGATGAAGAAGTTACAATTCATGACTTTCATAAGATGAAGCCTCCAGAGTTCATGGGTGAAGAAGGCAATGAACCTCAAGAATTTTTGAAGCAACTGGATAAGATATTCCAAAGATTACCCTGCTCTGATGAGAAAATGATCGAGTTAGTAGGGTTTTCGTTGAAGAAAGAGGCCTGGGACTGGTTTCAGAGGAACGTGGAAGACCGCCTATATGGGGATAATCCACCCTCCTGGACTGAATTTAAACAAGATATGTTAGACCAGTTCTTGTTTGAGGGGGAAAGACAAAATTGAGCTCTGTAATTTGAGAGATTGAGACAAACACCTGGAATGGCAGTATCTAAATATGTAAGAGAGTTTAATAGGTTAAGTAAATTTGCTCCTCATATAGTGCCTACTGAAGCTAGTCGAATTGAAAGATTTAGGTTGGGATTGATTATGCCTCTGTATAATGCTTTAATAGCGATTGAATTTCCCACAATGGCCAAATTAATCGATAAAACTAAGTTGATAGAGGCGAGATATAAGTCAGAAAAAGTTGAAAAGGAGCAGAAACTAAAGAATAAGCCTAAAAGTCAAGGAGGTTATGGCAAAGATGATGGAAGCAGTTTACAGATGAAAAGATCAAAATATTCTACCCCAATGACAACCTAGAATTCACCTAGGATGGGAGGCCAAGGAATAAGTCAAGTCAAGAACACTTCTGTAATACCCTGTATATTCGTGTAAAGACTTCTCATTGAATATATGAATGATTTGCAGATGTATATCAAGTGTATGAATGGTTGTGAATTGAATTCCTTATGAAATGGAAGTTAAATTGCTAACTGGAGCTGCAGGGCATAAGTCGCGCCTGCAATTTGGGTGTCGCGACCGCTACCTTGGTTTCGCGTCCAACGTTGCGACCGCAACGCAGACCGTGAACCTCTCTGCCTGAAAATTCAACCAAAATGAACAGTAGCACATAGCGACCGCGAGGCTCAAGTAGCAACCACAATTGGGGAATTGTGACCGCTATAAGCATATTGCGACCGCTAATCCCGTCGGGCCCAGAATCGAGTGAACGACTTTAAATAAGAAATTAAAGCCCCAATTCATTTCACTTCGTAATTTCGAAACTTCCAAACCCTTTTTCTCTCAAAGAATCACCAAACCACTCACATTAAATGCTAAAAACTTCATTTATTGCTTCAACTAAAAGATCTAGGGTTACATTGTTCATTCCTTCTTCCATTTCTTGAAGCATTTGTTGAAGAGGTGAGTTAGGGATTTAGTTTTCTTTTATGATTTTTCTTCTTCCTTGTCATAATCTATGCTTAGGGAGGGTATATGTCTAGAAATTATGAGTCTAGCATGTGTATAATGATTCTAAGGATATTAAATTGATATATTCTCCATTATATGTGTTTATGTGATAATAGCTCAACCTAGAAGAAATCATGAGGATCATGATGGTTATGAGGAATTGATGTGATTGTGGACTATCTATATAGAGTTATAGCATTCTTTTGGGTAAGGTGAGTATTTAATATACTATTATGCTTATACCTAAAATCCATGAAATTCTATCAAGCCTATGTTTATAAATGTTATTCAATTGTTATATGAAAACCAAATGACTATGAGTTACCATGAATAATATATCTATAATGATTATACTATATGTGTGGAACCTAGCCATTTTGTTATTCTTTATGATATATGTATATGAGCCTTGTAATAGAAATCCCCCAAACTGATGTGGGGCAAACATCAGACTTTGTGCACATTGTACCTACGGATAAGGTATAATATCCGAACCTTAGCTAGAAAGGGTATTAATCCTAGTCATAGAGTCTGATCCACTTCATGTAGCATATTCGTAAGGGGACCACTGCTTAGAGTATGCTTGTAAAGAAATCTCTACTCATTTCAATTAAAGCATACCTGTAAGGAGGTTTTGCTTGAATATGAAGCATGCTTGCAAGGAAGCCTCTGCTTGATTTCTATATAAATATGTATCTATGGCCATCAAACCAAATTGATATCCATTCTTTATATGATTCCATATGTTTATGTATCGTGAAAATTAATCCAAAGATTATTTCATTAATATGATAAAATCCCAAGTTGAAGGGTATGGTAGTATATTTTTTACTCACTGCTCTATCTCATTAATGATTCCATTTTTCCAGGAGAATATAAGTTCATCGGTTCGGTTCTTCAAGCACCCTTCTTCCTAAAGAACCAAGTTGATTAATGTAATTTCTCCTTTGATTATTTGTATTGAAGTTTACTCTATATGCTCCATGTGTGTAAGAGAGAGTTATTCTTTTGGCCTTAGTAGCTTTATGGAATGATTACTTATATGTATTAAATTATGATATGGGATTATATGAGTAACATGATATGTTCTTATGAGAATTATGTATGTTAAGTATGTATGGAGATTATGTGAATATATATATTTAGGTTGAGATCTTGGGGATGTATGTGTGTATAGCTGCAATGGTACCGTATGTGGAAGTCATGTTTATGGGTTCTACGGGTAGTCGGTGGCCTTATGTCTACCCATGCCCTAGGATCGTCGCATCGCCCGAAGCAGGGTGTGACAATTTTAGAGGCCTCAACTCTAAGAACTATGGTTGAGAACCAATCGGAGCAGTATAATAATATTCTACCTGCTTGTACCCTTTGCAGGAGAAGACATGAAGGGGTGTATAGATGGACTACTGGAGCATGTTTGAAATGTAGTCAAATGGGCCACTATATTCGAAATTGCCTTATGTGGGAAAAGCGAAGAGTAGCATCTACTATCTCACAGTCTTCAATGCATATGACCCAGTCGGGTAATAGGAATGTCGATGGAGGAAGTAAGGGACATGAACAAATTCATGCAACAAACCAAGCAGTTCAAAGACAAGGAAAAGGCAAAATGTTCGCTTTAAATGCACAAGAGACAGGTATAAGTTTTAATTTTAGATGTGTTATCGAAGAGTGCTTAGATCTTGCTGAAAAAATTTCTTAAAATGTTAATAGATTAATATAGATAGTAGTTCTTGAACAACTAGGCTTATATTGAAATATAAAGTGATAGTAAATTGACATTGAAGATAAATAAAATATATGTATTACTTAGATATTTATGCTTTCTATAAGTTAGACAAGTTTTGGATTTTGAAAATTCGAAGATGAATTTTAATAAGGGGGGAGAATGTAACACCCTAGTTGGTCGAAACCCTAGTGGAATTGAATCGTCCAAAAGCTAAGATAATTTTAAATAATAATAATAATAATAATAATATACATATGAGTGTGGTTGTTGGACAATAATTAATATTAAATAGGAAGTAAAGTGTAGTTGTATTAAATATTTTAAATAAATAGAATATGTAATAGGGCTGAATTGAAGAATAGAAAGTACTTAATTAAAAGATAGAATTGAAATTTAAGGTAATAAAGAAATTATTTAAATAATAAGGGAGGAAAGTGTAAATAAGAAAAGTTAATTTGAAATTAAAATATATATATATATAAATATGATATATGCAAAGTCAATGGGGGGATGTTATCCCACTACTCATTTTGCCATGCAAGGAATTATATATATATATATATATATATATATATATACACTACATGATAAGTTGGCAAAAGAAGATAAGAAAGAAAAAAATATATATATAATAATACAATGAAAGTATAGGTAGCCGAATGTGGTTTATTTAAACCACCTAAAGTCAATTACTTAATTACATATATTTTCACTAAAATTAAACATATAAAACCCACCTCTTTGCACTCCATTTTTCCGTCCACTTTTCCTCTTCATTTCCTTATAAAAGTACTTAAGAAACTAAAGAAAAAAATTCTACAATTTAGAAGGGAAAAGCTTCGGCCATCAATAAATCCAAGGGAGATAAGTTAAGTTTAAGGTAAGAAACTCAAATCCTAAGTTTTCTAGTTATAAGATAGTAGAGTATATATAATTTTATCTTGAGAAATTGTTGATTTTTTTGATATTGAGCTTTGGCCAAGATGATTAATTGAAGGGAAAAATTCTATAATTTAATTCATTAACTTTAATATGTATAAAAATAAACTTAATTGAATATATTGGTAGATGAATTGGAAATTTAGTGTAAAATTTGTGAATTTCATGGACTTGTTAAATGGAGAAGGCCACGGCACTTTGGAGAAAAGTAAAAAATTAGGTCCTTTGTATTAATGAATTAGAAATTGGTTTAATTAGATATGTTGATAATTGACTTGAAAATTTGAGGATTTAATGGTATACATGTGTACTTTTGGTATAAAAAAAAAAAAAGAATTTAATAGGTGAGATTAGAATATGTTGGAATATTTTTTATATATTTACTTATTTAGTGTATATTAAGATTCATTTAATTAGAATTTGATTTTAAATTATTAATTAGTTAGACTAATAATTAGCACTTTGAGTGTAATAAATAAAATAGAAACTTGGAAAAGATATTAAAAAAAATTTTAACTTATTATAGTAGAATTGCAAATAAAAAAAATTAAAAAGAAATATTAACATTAATAAAGAATTAAATTGTAACCTATATTTTAATTTGGTATTAATAAAAATTCAAACCGATAATGTGACTTAATTATAAAAATTAGCTAAAGGACTTATAGAATTAGAATTATTTGTATCATAATAAATAACAAATTAATTAATTAAGTTGTAATTAATGTTCCAATTTGATATTGATAGAAATTCAATTCAATTATGTGAATTAACAATAAAATTAGCTAAAAACTATTAAATTAAAGTTAAGGAATAAATATGTATCAATAGTTGTTAAATTATAGTTAAAGGATAATAAAACGTAGTTAATTAATTGTAGCTATTGGAAGTGAACAAAGAGAAGAAAATGAGCATGATGATAGTAAGGAGTACTACTGCTTAATGTAAGGATTGAAATTAGTGCATGAAAGTTTCTAAGTAGAGGTGAGTATCGAATATACTGTTATTATTGTGTCTTGATTGCATGAGCTATTTCATTGAATAAACTACCTTGATTTAGATATTCTCATTTGACAAAGAACTGTATTTGTTCATGAAATATAATATCCATGATTCATATCTTTTGAATTCTTGTCTATTAAAATTGGGCAATCCTTGATATGTCTCTAGTGTTTGCAAATAGAGCATATTGAAGTTCATATGAAATGTTTATTGAAATCTTTTCTTACCAAAATATTATGAGAGTTCATTGAAATCCTTCCATAAGTATGTTAAAGTGTTATATGAAAATTCTATCATATTCATTGCTCATTATTTCTTGAAATTGTGTATACGTTTACTTGAAATAAGTACTGAAGAAATGATTGCAATTTACTTGCAGTAATTTAATATTTATAAAATTCTTGATGGAGGTCGATCTATTAGTGATCGCTCCAAATTTATTTATAAGTTATTGCAGTTAAACAAATTAAATGAAGTTATAAGTTGCAAAGCAGAAATCTCCGACTGATGTGGGTAATACATCAGACCTTATGCACATGGTAAAACCTGCGGATAGGGTGTACATATCTGGACCTTAGCTAGGAGGGGTCTGAGGTCCTAGCCATGAGGCCTGGCCTGTCTCATGCCTTATATGATTGAAAATTGTAGAGGAAGCATGCCTGAGAAGCCTCTGCTCCTATATAATTGAAGATTGTAGGGAAGCAATCTGCTTCCAACTGTATTCATTTTTTCTAAATAAATTATCAAATTAATTTCTTATAAATGAGTTTGCAAGCTACTTGAATTATAAATTCTTGCTTCTAAAATATTATGAGTTTCTTGTTATATGTATTCGTAAATTGATTTATTGTTCCAATTGTTTATCGTTTTATTGTTCTATATATTTCCTTGAAATTTATAGAAGTTCATTGCCTCCAATTGATAGAAGTATAAGAATGTAAACCATAATGATTATTGTAAGCTGACCTTGAGTTCCTAGCCACACAATTAATGACAGTATAATCTTTACTCACTGAGTATATCTCATTAGTGGTTATTTAATTTTTTTTTTCGGGAATATAGCAGATTGGCGAGTTGAGATCCTCAAGTCTTATCCTTCACTTGAGGCTTGCAGTCTAACAAATGTAAATTACTATTTTGGGATAATGTGCATATATGTATAAATTTAAACTCTTAGATGCTCCATGTGTGTTGCTAGATCGCTTAAGTATGGAGTTGTATTAAATGGATTGCAGTTATATGGTAATGTGTACAATACGTAAGTGTCAATACTCTTAAATGGTAAAATATAAATTATGACGTTGATATACGTATATGTGAATGTGTTTGAAGTTAGATGTAAACATGATAATAATTATATGCGTTCAAAAAGGACATTGGGAGGATTTGTATTGGCTTATGAAGTTGAGGGTATAAGGTGGAACAATGAAAGTGCTATTGTTTACTTATAGGTTGAGCATCTTGGGGTATGAGATATGTATAGATGACATTCTACAAGATTTATTGTTAGATTGTAGTGCAGTTGGGTTTTATGGGTTTTCAGTGGCTTTACGCCTACCCATGCCCTAGAACCGTCGCGACTCAAGATTTGGGTCGTGACAAGTACCTCCTACTGATCAAATTTGCATGCAACAACATCTACCACTCCTCTATTGGTATTGCTCCCTATGAATCCTTATATGAAAGAAAGTGTCGCTCCCCGATCTGTTAGGTTAAAGCGAGGTATAAGCATGTGGAAGTGCCAGAGATACTCAAATAAACCATGGAAAAGACACCGATCATACAAGAAAGGTTGAAGACTGCTTTCAACAGGTAGAAAATCTATGTCAACCTCAAGAGGAAAGAAGTTCATTTCGTTGTGGGAGATCATATCTTCTTAGAGGTCTCTCCCATGAAAGGTGTAGTGAGGTTTGGTAAGAAAGAGAAGCTATCTCCTCGGCACATTAGACCCTTCAAGAGCCTCGAAAAAGTGGGAGATGTGTCATACAGGTTAGCCTTACCTTTGGCTCTAGCCCATGTACACTCCGTATTCCATGTGTCCATACTAAGGAAGTATATGCCAAATCCGTCATACATCCTACAACCTCAAGCCATTGAAGTTGATGGAGACTTGTCTTATGAGGAAACCCCGATAGCCATTTTAGATTGACAAGTGAAGAAACTAAGGAACAAAGAAATAGCAATGGTCAAAATACAATGACAAAATCATAATGTCGATGAGTGCACATGGGAAAGCAAGGATGATATGTAACAAAGATATCCACAACTATTCCAGTCTTAAGCGGTAAGTCCTGTAATTTTAAAATTCGAGGATGAATTTTCTTAAGGGGGAAGAATATAATGTCCTAGACTCTCATAACCTAGATATGCTAAGTATGAAGAATTATGAATTGAAAACAAAGGAAATTAAATGTCTAAACGTATGGGATAGCCGAACCTACTTATATGCTCTAAGTGTAGATTTTTCAATCTTGAACAAAGTTTTGATATGTATGTTATGTGTATGTGCTTGATTGATGAATAATTAGTGCTAAATTAATTAACATTAAGTAATTGAATAGATGAATATAAATAATTATAGAGGAGTATGGTAAAAATATAAAAATTGCCAAATTGCCAACTTAATGAAATAGTAAGAAATGAGTAAGTGGAATGTGAGTCCCCCCACCCTATTAGGTATGGTCGGCCAAGCCATGGGTTGAAGAGTCAAATACTATAATTTTATTTGAATATCTATCTTTATAGCTTTTGAAAATGGGAAAGTAGAATTTGGGCTCCACATTCCACTAACTTAATCAAAATTCTAGAAAGATGTAATGTATACCTACATTATTTGTACTTAACTATTCTCATCATCATCTTTTACAAAGAACAATATCTAAACCCACTAAAGAGGCTTCCAAGAGAAGCCATTCACTCTCCACCACACATTCAAATTAAAGTCTTTTAAAACTAATCCAGTCTTTTAAAATTAATCCACCATCAATATCTCACATTCATTTTCCCATTCACAAAAAGAAGAACAAAATACTCTCTTCCTCTTACCCCTCATTCGGCCAACATAGATATTCAAGGAAAAGAAGGATTTCAAGGTAAGCTATTCACAAAAACCTCTTCCTTTTGTTGATTCAAATATGATCCTTGTGTTCTTTCTTTGTGTTGTTGAGAACTCCTCTTCTTATTTTCTCTTCAAGGTTTGACCAACATGTATATATTGGGGGAAAAGTTTTTCTTGATTTAAAACATGATAGAATGAGATGATGCATGCTTGAATATGATGATTATCCATCCAAAAACTTGTTGAATTGAAACCTAGGGTTTCCTTGATAGTAAGGTTTAGTCATATTAGGGTTTTGAGCTATAATTGTCGTTTTAATGAACCAGATAAGTAATTGAAATTATAATCATGTGTAAATGATAAATCTTATCTTGATTTGAAGATTGATTGAAGAAGAATTAGGATTTTCCCCTTTAGAGTGTTTGACCAACTTAGAGTTTCCTTGATTGGTTTGTTTAATTTCAAATGATGAAAGAATAATGTATGTTTTCATGTGTAAATGATGGGTAATGAGTTGTTTGGCATGAATTAAAACTATGAACTTGGGTTTAGTATTGAGGGTGGTTCAGCCACCATGAAAATGTTGGGTCTTAATACCTTAATTTGATTACTAAATTAATTTATTTAATAAATTACGGGTTGGATTTTGTAAAATGGGTTGGGCTAATTCATGTTAGGCTAACCAAAAAATTTATGGTGTAAACAATACCCCCTGCATATATATGAGTTGGAATAAAGGTCAATGTCATATATATGCATATTTAAAGCTCATACATATCTCACCAAAACGCATTATTTTTCAAATTTTGAACTTCTTCCTTTTTGTTTACAGTAACTATACTCTCACTCTCCTTCTTCAACCTTTCCATTATTCTCTCACTAATCCCAAGAAAATTAAATATCAAACCTCAATCAATCTTTCAATCAATATTAAAACCATCAAAACCACTAGAATTACTTCCAAAACCATTCCATTTCTTCTTCTTTCTTTTAAGTAAATAAAACCATAAAACCCACAAACTCCATTTTTCCTCTTACCACCAAAATTTCCTTTCTTTTTTTTTCTTTTTTAAATTCAAAATTTGAACCTACTACACCCATTCAAAATTTTCAAAACCCATCTTTGTTTCCTATTTTATCACAAACCCTCACAAATTCTTCTCCATTTCTCTCTCCCTCTTCGGTTTCTCACTCTTTCCTGACTCAAAAACCCATCTTGCTGGCAAAACCCAGCTACACCTCCGTGTCGTCGAGCACCTCTTCCAGACGCAAGTCACAGGCGGCAATACCTCCTTCATCTTGGGTTTCAAAACCTTGGTATTGGAAATTTTTTCCTTTGTCATCACCATCATCAACAAGACCTTAACAACCATTAAAGGTTTACCAAAGAAAGAAATTCAAGAAAGGTAAATTTTTCTTAGCCTCCCTTTAATTTAATTTTAGCAAATTTTGTTGAATTTTGATTAGTGATTGTGGATTTTTGATGGTATTTGGTGATTTTGTTCTTGGTTTGATGATTAAATTTTCCTTTGAATGTGATTGAGAATTAATATATTAGAATTTTCAGACCTTGGAAATTTAGCCTAAATTGTGAAAGATATTGGCCTTTTGGGGAAAAATTTGAAAATTTAAATTTATAATGAAGGATGGATTTGAACACTAAAAATTAGGCTTGTGACAAATTGGAAATTTTGCCTAAATTATATGAAATAATGACATTGGGTGGCCATGTATTGGCCTTTGAAAAATTTGCTAATTATGATGGGTTTGAATAATAAGGTAAAACCAAATTTAGGCTCAAAATGCATTGAAATTTTAGCTTAAATGAGGCATAAATTTGAAACAAATGGGAATAAAGATTTGAAATTAAATTCTTGGATTTGGGTAGAGATTGACAATGGTAATCAAAATGAATTTAAACAAAGCATTGATCATTTAGGCCACCAATGTAGTAGTGAATTGAAAATTTTAACCCAAATGGTGGAGGGAAATGGTTTTGAATAGTCATGTATAAATTGTTGGAGAAATTAGGAACCTTAGGATTCGATAATTTTAACCTCAATAATGAATTTGAACACCAATATAAACCTTCCTTAGCCAAATGGCCAATGGACTATTAGCAATTTAGACAAACTTTGAAAAAATTGATTCCATGAACTTGGACACTTGCCTTTATAATTGCTAACCTTTGCTAAAATTTCCAACAATAAATCTAGGCTCTAAATTTCTCTTGATACTTTGTTAGTTCTCCTTGGTACCTCATGGTTAAAAACTATTGTCTTTGATGCTTTGTTCTTTCTCTTTGATGTAACATGGTTCAAAACCATTTTTTTAGCCAATTAGGCCAAGAATTACATACTTTGAAAATTTGACATTTGGTACTTTTGCCAAAATCATTTTTGTTTTGTTTTATAGTCTCCATCTAATTTTGATCACCATGATATTGGCATAATTTTTGAACTTTCATTACTTGCACATCATTTGTATAGTAGAATATGTCAATAACCATCATTATTCACTGTGTGCATTCTTGATTCTCTTAAGAGAAAGGTTGATGATATAGTGATTTTTGTTGGTTTCTTATGAATATGGTGTGGACATATTTATTTTGTTGCTTGACCTGAAATTATAAGGTTATTTCAGCTTTGAATGCATTTTTATGCTTAGAGACTTAAGAAGGCTTGGTTGGAGAAATGTGTTGTTGAATGACTGAATTTATTTTCTTCAAGGCTAAAAAGCCTCTAGAAACATAAACCTCTTATTTCTCATATTTTCGGATTAGGATCTCCAAGAATTGTTTGGTAATTAATGACTTGTTTTGTTATTTTGGAAAGTTAAGGTACATGTGAGTACACTGTGGTCAAAATATTAGGATTGTGTGACCTACTATGCACTATGTATTTAGCTCCAAACAAAATATAAGCTTTTAAATAATTAAAAAGTTTTATCTTTATTTAGCACCAAATATAAATTGTACCTTGTTCTTTTCTTTGCAACTCTCTACATGGATTCGGCCTCATTCTCAGCTTCTATCTCCTCCACCATGGCTCCGACTGAACCCCTAGTGACTATGATTTAACTCAGGTATCCTTATCTTCTTTTGGGATTTTTTTGTTGCTCCTTTAAACCCCTTATTCTTTACTGTTTCTCTCTGATGCTCTCATGGTTTGTTGAATCTACTTGGGGTTTCCTACCAACAACCTCCTTCCTCCAACTCTATTCAAGCATCTGAGGTAACTTTCTTTGAAATTGTGAATTGTTGGCCACATTTGTGTTTATAGAGGTTGAGCCTCCATTGGATATTTGCTTATGAATTGCTACAGGAACATTCATATGGTTATGAAATGGCTTTAATGATACAGAGGTTGAGCCTCCATATATTTTGATCTTTCTTTTGTATTGTGGATTTGTGGATTCATGATTATGAATTGATATAGAGGCTGAGCCTCCATATATTTTGTATTTGTAAAATGAGTTTGTTGCAGGTTGTGGATTTTTTATATTTGGATTTGTACCTTAATGTTTGATAGAGGTTGAGCCTCTATAGGAATTGCATCTTACATTTGAGAATTAATAGAGGTTGAGCCTCTATTTGATTGTAGACTTTGTGTTTTTCTTTGACTTGATACAGAGGTTGAGCCTCCATTCTCATGCAGCCACTCCACTCAACACTTTCACAGATCCATCATAGCCACTTCATTGGATCATGCAGCCATGCATCACAATACATATGCACAGATTCACCATGGTTATGTCACTTATCATTGATTATCTTGTTGATTCCCTGTTTGATCATGGCTAGCTTATGGATTAATGAAAAACATATAAATTGAAATTTTGAAAAATAAGACACAAATCTTTAGAAAGTGGCCATCAGGCCTATCTCTTTTATTATTTGAAATTCAAGTGAATAGCCAACTTATATGAAAAGAACAAAAACACATACAAATGGCCATGTGAATGGCCTTACATATTTTGTTAGCTCACATAATACATAAAAACTTCTAGAATCTAGGAATCTAACCTAATGGTTGTGGGATCGGCCTGTTGCATCTTCTTCATTACACTTCATCTTTCCCTACATAATAAGAAAGTATTTTCTCCAAAGAAGCCTCTATAAATGTCTATTTTGATAATCTCCTTCTGAGGATTTGATGATTAGAGACTCTCTTCTCATTTGTAAACAGTTTCTCATGGTTTTTTTTTTTTTTTAATTCTAACTCCTTTCTTAAAACTCACTTTGTAGAGTCTCTTTATCTGTATAACCTCATAAATTTTTTTCTCAATGGCTACCTTGTTAACATATTCTCTAGATGTTAGGCCATTTTACTCTGAGATCTTTAAAGATATACAGATAATTATCATTTGTAATAAAGCATTATATATAAATACAGGTGTAATGTGACTTACCTTAGTGGTGCTCCATAGAATTTGAAGCTGTAGTGTATGCCAGTCCTTCCCCCTTTGATTTTTCCAATTAGCCTCAGGAAGATCCTTCAGCTCCTCATTATCAATATGAACTCGAGATTTTTGTATATTTGGCTGGTAAAACAAGTATCTCTTGTTGAGCCCTAATGTCATGCTCCTCTGGCTTCCTTGATGAAAAAATAGTTTTCTGCTTTTTGGCGGCCAGTATGGAATTCATCCATTTCTGGTTTCTCACTAGGGGGTATATGTAGATTATTAACTCCTTTAAGACTTCCAAACGATTGCCCCCCCAAGAGACTTAGGAATCTCTTTGCTTTTAAGACTTTTCTTATGAAGCTCCTTAGTGAGTTCTTCCTTAACATAAGCTTGTTATAGGTCCTTGATGTCCATTCCCCTTCTGGGAATTGGTAGATGATTGCCCCCGAGCTCTTCACCATTATTTTGTCTTATGGGCCTAGATGTCACATTTTAGCCTCCAAAACTAATGTTATTCAGGCTTGCACTCATTTTTTTAGCAAGATTAGTTAACATAGAGCCAACCTCTTGTAGTGCCTTAGCATGTTCTTCTGGAGCTTTCATTTGGGTCTCCATCATATGTTTCTGAGTCTTCCAAACTGTCATAGTCTGTAGCTTGAATTCGTCTGCTAGAGATTTAAAGTTAGCTAGTCTCAACAACCGTACTAGGAATTAAATTCTCACCATGTCCTCCAACAACAGGTCCTGTTGGAGGGATTGACGCCTCATTGTGATGCTGAACTTCTTGAGTCGCTAAGTCTCATTCTTCATATGCATCATATGCTATAAACCCTTGTTCATAAGGAATATATGCATCATGCCCTATTGTTACAGGCGCAAATTCCAAGTCCTTAGAACACACAATATAATAATCTTCATAAAACATCTTCTAAAATTGATGGCATTTCTTAGAATGTGTCCCACAGAGCGTGCTAAAATTATGTTGATTATTTTTAGTTGCGAGCGTGCCACATATTTTTTCGGTACATGAACCGTCGAAATGCGCCTATTTGATTTCTAAGAATCAGATTGATTGTGGATCCTCAAGTTCTTTTAACACAATTTGTTTGAATTCAACACAGCACCAGGAAATTAAATGCAATTATAAAGCTAGTATTTAAAATTAGGGAAATAAAATAAGCTAGAAGTATGGACAAGAAAATATATTGCACTAACAGGAATTGAAATGGAATCGTTTGCATAAAAATGGAAATATTAATAGTGTAAAGAAAACTGAATTGCAAGGGTAACAAAAGGCTTGAAAAATTAAATTGCTTGAACATAAAAGAAAGTGCTTGAAATGAGATTGATTGCTTGAACGAAATTAAAATGCTTGATTTGCTCTGAGTCTTGGCTATTTGTGGGTAATTGTTTATCCCCTTCTTGTCAACTTCCTTTCCTTTTATAAGCATCAATTGTAACCGCCCATTAACTAACAGTTGACTCAGTTTCACTTTTTGCTCATGTTCCTTAATTCTCTCCAATTGCTCTCCACATTTCGAGAAAATCTTAGGTGAACCTAGTCCACCACGTCAGATTATGGACTGTCCAATCATGATCTTTTATGTTAAATAGTAACTACCCCATAAGGTGAATATGGAAATTAATTACCTAAATTATGGGGTGTGTATTGTAATTAACACGTCAACGTGTTAGATCATCATTGGTAGTTCATAATCTGACGTGGTGAATCTAGTTCACCTAAGAATTTCTCCCACATTTCCACATTGTTCTCCACTTCCCACTTTTAATAACCGCTCACTACCTTAAATAAATTAATTAATTTACTAAACTAATTTATTTAATAAATTACGAGTTGGATTTTGTAAAATGGGAGCTAATTCATGTTAGGCTAACCAAAAAATTTATGGTGCAAACACAATTTTAATAAGCCTATAAACTTTATTATATTTTTTAATAAATTTAAATAATAAAAAAATTTCTAAAGATTCAAAATATCCGCATTCAATTTCAAATAATATTTATCAAAAATCCGAACCAAGTAAAATAGTTTTATTTCAATTTTAATTTTGAATTTTAAATAAATTTAAAGGTTACTCTTACCTTTTTTTTTTTTTTGGGATTTTTACAAAAATATACAAAAAATTAAAAAATATTAGAAAAACACGCTCGTATTAAGAAAATTACAAACATACCTTTTCACTGACTTTTAATTACAAACATACGCTCCTCTGTCTCTTGTCAATTTGTTGGCAATTCTCACCATATGGGACACGTGCCTATCTCTTGCCATTTGTTGCACAATTTTATTTTCCATATCCCTTAATTGAAAACCTCTATCTCCACTGTTGCAGCCTCCCTCTTGCCTCCACATGGCACACACACTCATTGCTGCACCTGGTCATTTATTGTTGGACAATTTGATGGGTTTTGTTTTATTTTGGGAAGGAATAAATGAAGCCAAAACTAGAAGCTTTTGTCAAAATAAAAACTAAAAAAAAAAAATGAAATGAAATGTGAGATATTTTTAAGTGTTATAATCTATATTAATTAAAAAGAAGTGAAATATAATACTAGTAGAGTCCACTTTATATAATATATTATATCTACACTCACCTGATCTAAATAAGAAATTTCCTAACCATATTAAATCATAATCATATAAGAAAAAATCCTATATATTAATTAGCCCTTGAATTAAAGAAAAATTATATAATTAATTATATAGTTGATGACATCTATAGGTTATTGTAACTTGTAAAATTGCTAGTTGTCTGCTAATAGTAGTTTCAATTTTAATTTTTTTCAAGTGGAAATATGATATAATGTAACGTGTGCTTTGTATGAGAAATTTGGTATTCCATAGGCAATAATTGATATCATACTAAATAAGAGGAAAATAATCCATAAATTTATGGAAAATAAATTTCATGAACTCACCGCATTTGTAAAATATTATTAATAATGTTACATATGAACTAGATAATAGTAATATAACACATAAACCAGTAAATTATAACATAATACATGTTTATACTATTACTTGAGATCTTTAATTAATTAATTTCCTTTTATGAGATTAAGTCCTTATGTACACTTTGATGTGTTTTTATTTGTTTCAAATGTTTAATCAAATTAGTCATGTTATCTGCAACTACTTTATACAGAAACAAATTGGAAATTTAAAAAAAATAAAAAGATAAACTAATAGTAAATGGTATACGTATACCAAATTTGGTATACTTTAAGTATATATTTGGTATCTGTAACTATTTTAATATATACAGATTGCAAATTTGAAAAACTTAAAAAAAAAAATAAAGTAACAGTAAATGGAATACGTATACCAAAATTTAGTATACGTTAAGTATATGTTTAATATTTGCAACTAATATATATATATTATTGAAAAAATTAAAAAGATAAATAATAAATGGTATATGTATACCATAAATGGGTATATGTTTAGTATATGTTTGGTAGCTATAACTATTTTATATTTATACAAATAGGAAATATGAAAAAATTAAAAATATAAAATAACAGTAAATGGTATACGTATACTATAAATTAGTATACTTTAAGTAGGTTTTTGATATCCGCAACTACTTTATATTTATACAAATTGAAAATATGAAAAAATTAAAAAGATACCATAAATTGGTATACCTAACCCTAATTAAGCCCTAAACCCCTAAACATTAAAACCCTGAACATTAAATCATAAACCCTAAACCATAAACCCTAAACCCTAAACTCTAAACCCTAAACCTTAAACGTATACGTCTACCTATAAATTGGTATACGTATAATATATGTTTGGTATCTGCAACTACTTTTTACTTATACAAGTTGGAACCTTAAACCCTAAACCTTAAATGTATATGTATACCATAAATTTGTATACGTTTAGTATATTTTTTGTATCTGCAACTACTTATATTTATAGAGGTTAAATTGGTATACCTAAACCCAAAACCCAAAACCCAAAACCTGTAAACCTTAAAACTCTAAACTCTAAACCCTAAACCCTAAATCCTAAGCGTATACCATATACGTTTAGTAGATGTTTGGTATATGCAACTACTTTATATTTATGCAGATTGGAAATATAAAAAAAAAAATTAAAAAGATGAAGTAACAGTTAATGGTATATGTACACCATAAATTGGTATTATTTTAGTAGATTTTTTATATCTGCAACTACTTTATATATATATATATATATATATATATATTGCAAATTTGAAAAAAATTAAAAAGATAAACTTAGAGTAAATGATATACGTATAACAAAATTTAGTATAAATTTAGTATCTGCAACCACTTTAATATATACATATTGTAAATTTGAAAAAAAACAAAAAGATATATAAATAAACAGTTAATTGTATACATATACCAAATTTTGGTATACGTTAAGTATATGTTTGGTATCTGCAACTACTTTAATATATACAAATTAATTTAATTAATTAATTAACTAAGTGTGGTGTATAAAAAATAATTAATAGATTTTTTTTCTAAAACAATAATTAATAAATGCAATTAAAAAAGGAATAATATTAATAATAATAATTAATTATTTTATTTTAATAATAATATAATAAAATAAAATAAAATTATTTAGCAAATGGCAATTATTGCTAAAAGAAAAAAAATATTTTAGTTATGAAATTTTAAATTCAATGTTTGAATTATTTAGGAGTCAAGTTTTGAGTATCAATATGTGAAAAAAATTACAAATTAGAGAAGTCGAATCCTTTCTCTATATATCTATATTTATGTATGTTTTTGGTCTATGCTATCTACTCAAATCCTTTCTCTCTATATATATTTTATTATTCAAAGGATATTCCTTGTTCAATAGTATCATATCTTCAACTTTATCTTAACCGTTAAAACCAATCAATACTATGTTTTTTTCATTAGTAATTCATATAGAGTGATTTTTCAATCTTTTCAAGTTATTATTTCGAATTAGAAATCTATGGCAGATGGATAATCTTATGACAAAATGAGTACATATTTAAAGTTGAAATATTTAGAAACCAATAAAAATTCACCAATCATAAAAAAAAAAAAAAAAAAAAATTATTATCACAAGATGGATTTCTTAGACCAAGGTAATATATAAAACTATAAACCTAGTCATCATGTCATTCCACATCAACGTGATTAATTGGATGCACCTGAGAATAATATTTCATCTCTATCCATCATTATCCAATAACACATTGAACATAACTGATGTTGATTGGTTTTGAGGTACATTTACTAACAATTAACAATATTCATTCGAAACATACATGAACAAAAGATTGCTGCTGCATTCAAAATA
>CATKHJ011035408.1:0-10283 GCA_949750685.1 Vernicia montana
AGAGAGAGAGAGAGAGAGAGAGAGAGAGAGAGAGAGAGAGAGAGAGAGAGAGAGAGAGAGAGAGAGAGAGAGAGAGAGAGAGAGAAGTATTTTTAGAAAATAAAGTAGAGAAAACAAAAGTTTAAAATTTTGGAAATATAACTTAATAAAAAATTTATAAAATAGAAACATCTTAAAAATTAGTTTAGAAAATTGAAATCTAAAATAAAAACATTAGTAATTTATTAGAAAAAAATGAAATTTTTTTTCTAAATCATTAACTTAATTAATCATTATCTTTATATAAAAATATATATATTAAATTAAATAAATTTCTAAATCATTATCTTAATTAATTTTTCAAATTAAAAACTCATTAAATTAAAACAATTTTCTAAATCATTATCTTAATTAATCATTATTTTCATATAAAAATTAATTAAGATAATGATTTAGATAATAGTAAACAATTCAATATCAAAAGATTTTTAAATTATAGTATTTTCCTTAATAATAAAACCTTACCGATATATTTTTTTATTTTAAATCTCATAACACTCCATGTATTATAAAATAAATATTTAATATGTTTTTATCAAAACATTACATCATTAAATTATTAGTCAAATTTTTTTATAAAATTGTATCCTTGTGTTCTTCAATAATTTTCTCTTTAAATATAACAAATAATTCTATTATGAACGGAGTTAGTAATAAAGTAGTTTTGTTCTCAAATTTCTTTCTTTTTCCTTTTGTTTTTCATGAACTCTACGAATTGCCCAATCACAACAAAATTGCAAAATAATTTTTATTTTATATTAGTTATATCAAAGTAAACTGTGTTTTAATACCGTTTGGAAATACAAGTATTTGAATTAAATTGGACAGGTTGATACTCTCATCTCTTTGTTAATTTCTTTGCTTTCACCCACAAATTTTACTTATATTTTTTCATATTTTTTCATTTGATTTTTTAGATGGCAAAAAGATACGATTTCATGGATGATATCAGTCCGGTTAAGGAAATGTGGAAGATTAAGATTAGATTCATACAGTTAAAATACACACATTTTCTTAATATAAAATGTTTTATCATTCACTAGTATTTTGTATGTCATTAAGATGGATATTCTATGGATTGTATTAACTAATTATTATCTCATTGAGATTTAAGAATACTAACTCAACATTTAGTATTATTGTTGTTCTTATTTTTGTAGAGAATGTTGTCTTTCAAAGCACACAATTGTATAGTTCACATGTCAACAATTGTCATTCAAATCGAAGCATAAGTTGCTCAAGGAATGTAATGATGAATATGGCAAACAACAATCCATCTACATTGAATCAACTAGTAAATGGTAATAAAATATGTTTGATAATTATAATATGCTTCATTTTTCAATTTGCATAGATTTACTATATATTTAAGTAGTATTATTTTAAAATAAAATTATAAGATTTCTTCTCTAAAGTAGTTTCGTAAATTAAAAAATAAAATTTGTTTGTGTATAAAATATTTTTCTGCTGTCAAAAAGTATTTTTCAGCTATCTAATTATCCTATGAATATTGATTTTACTTCTAATTTTATGTCAAAATCTATCAACAAAATTAACACAAGTGAGAAATTTATTAGAGCAAAAAAGAATTCAATAATGCATCTGAGTGACATTTCAAATGGTAATTTATTTCATTCTCTTTAGATTTATTTTTTTAAAATATAATTGCTTATGCTAATAGAATTTAAAATTTTGGTGTAGTTTGTTCAAATCTTAATTCAACTTTCAATGAGGTTGATGTTAGTCGTATTCATTTGGATAATGATTTAGAAGATACCAACAATAATATATCTGAACAAGGTATGAAGTATTAGTAGGTGCAAGTACTATTTAAAATTTATGTATAAAGTTTTAAAATTAGATCAAAAATTTTGTCCTAATAGTTTCTTATACGAGAATTTTATGTAATTACAACTTATTGCAAATAGATTTGTCATGATAATATTTTTTTTTAACCTTTTATTTAGGTGAAATTCCTATCAACCAGTGGAATAAAACTCAGTCAAGGATGAGGAGAAGGATAATTATGCTAGAAAAGAGAAAAAGAAAAATTCATGACCTGTAAGGTATATTTTCTAATTATTATCTCATTGAGTTTCAAGAATACCAACTCAATATTTAGTATTATCATTGTTCTTAATTTTGTAGAAATGTTGCCTTTCAAAACACACAATTGTATAGTTTACATATCAATAATTGTCATTCAAATCAAAACATAAAGTGCTCAAGGAATGTAATGATGGAGATGGCAAACAACAATCCATCTACATTGAATCAACTAGCAAATCGTAATAAAATATACTTGATAATTCTAATATACTTTATTTTTCAATTTGCATAGATTTACTATATATTTAAGCAGTATTATTTTAAAATAACATTATAAGATTTCTTCTCTAAAATAGTTTCGTAAATTATAAAATAAAATATGTTTGTGTATAAAGTATTTTTCTGCTGTCAAAAAGTTTTTTTCAGCTATCTAATTATCCTATGAATATTGATTTTACTTTTAATTTTATGTTAGAATCTATCAACAAAATTAACTCAAGTGAGAAATCTATTAGAGCAAAAAAGAATTCAAGAATGCATCTGAGTGACATTTCAAATGGTAATTTATTTCATTATCTTTAGATTTATTTTTTTAAAATATAATTACTTATGCTAATAGAATTTAAAATTTTGGTGTAGTTTGTTCAAAACTTAATTCAGCTTTCAATGAGGTTGATGTTAGTAGTATTCATGTGGATAATGATTTAGAAGATACCAACAACAATATATCTGAAGAAGGTATGAAATATTAGTAGGTGCAAGTACTATTTAAAGTTTATGTATAAAGTTTTAAAATAAGATCAAAATTTTTGTCCTAATAGTTTCTTAAATGAGAATTGTATATAATTACAACTTATTGCAAATAGATTTGTCCTGATAATATTTTTCTTAACATTTTATTTAGGTGAAATGGACGTTGATATTCATTGTTCTTATGATGGTAAATTTTTAATTTTGCTTATCATTTGACCTGTGAATTTTTTTTTTTATAATTTTCTTTTCTATTGTATTTTATGTATGATATCAATTTTAATGTATCAAAATCAGATTATTGGGACATTGGTGATCCAAAATGGGAATGTTCGTCATGTAATGCGTTAATGTGGTATCATGAAAGAATAAACAAGAATCGAAATAGTAAAAACTAAAATTCTCAATGTGTTGTGCTAGAGGAAAAGTGCAACTGCCTTTGTTGAAAGAACCACCCCAGATTTTGAAAGATCTTCTTTATGGTTTTGATCATAGAAGCAGGCATTTCATTGACAACATTCGTGCATATAATTTGATTTTTTTTTCACATCAATGGGTGGGAAGATCGATTCATCACGCAACAATGGAAATGGTCCTTGTGTGTTTATATTACATGGTCAAAATTGTCACAGAATTGGAAGTTTGTTACCAAGTTTGGGATCGACTCCAAAGTTTGCCCAACTATACATATACGATACTGAAAATGAAATTGCAAATAGAATAAGTGCCCTCAGGTTTGTATTAATTATTTACTTTATTATGTTTTGAATTAGGAATTCTTTTAGAGTATTAACTCACTTTTTGTTTTGTTAATATTCTTAACAGTTCAGGTAATACTTCAGCCAAATTTAATGCATCGATTGTAGAAGATTTAAAAAAAATGCTTGATAGCAATAATGTTGTGGCTCAATCATTCAGGATGGCTAGGGATAGGTTTGATTCAAGTGAATTAAGAGATTTCAAATTGAGGCTTATTGGAAGAAGGGACTCTGATGGACGAAGGTATAATCTCCCTACTGCACATGAAGTTGCTGGTTTAATTATTGGTGACATTGGAAGCTCAACTAATGAAAGGGATATCATAGTAGAGACTCAGGATGGTTTATTAAAACGAATAAGTGAGTTGCATTAATCTTACCTTGCAATGCAGTACCCATTGCTTTTCACATACGGTGAAGATGGATTTAGACAGGATATTCTTCTCAGGGAAAATTCACAAGGAAAAAGGGGAAGAGTAAGTATGAGACAATTTTTTGTGTTTAGAATACATGAAAGGAAAAAATGAATCAAGAGCAAGTTTACATTCAAGAAAGTTGTTCCAACAATTTTTTATCGATTCTTACACTATGATTGAGGCGGATAGGTTGTGTTTTATTCGTAATAATCAAAAAAATATAAGAGCAGATATGTACAAAGGTTTATCTAAAGCCATGTTGAAAGGAGAAATCAATCCATCATCTCAAGGGAAGCGAATTATATTACCTTCATCATATGTTGGTGGTGCACGATACATGATCCAAAATTATCAAGATGCTATGACGATTTGTAGGTGGGTTGGATACCCTGACCTTTTTATTACATTCACATATAATTCAAAATGGGCAAAGATACAGAGGTTTGTTAATCAAAGAGGCTTTAGACCTAAAGATAGACCTGATAATATTTGTAGAGTCTTCAAAATAAAATTAGATCAGTGAGTTAGAGGTTTGAAACATAATAAAATTTTTGGAAGAGTTAAAACAGGTATGCTTAATTTTATTAAATTTTTATAGTGATAGTATTTCATCATATTATAGCCTTAATTGTTTTAATCTTTTGCAGTTTTGTATACGGTAGAATTCCAAAAATGTGGCTTGCCTCATGCTCATATTCTGTTGTTCTTACATCCAGAAGACAAGTATCCTACTAGTGATGATATCGACAAAAAAATTTCAGCGGAGATACCGAATCAAAAAAGAAATCCAAAGTTATATGAAGTTGTGAAGAACTTCATGATACATGGGCCTTGCGGTGTTTCTAATAATAAATCGCCATGTATGAAAGATAGAAAGTGTTCAAAGCACTTTCCTAAAAGCTTCATTGATCAAACAACTATAAATGGTGATGGTATCTCCAATACAAAAGAAGAGACACTGGTAGAACTGTGGAAAAGAATGGAGTTATACTTAACAATAGGTTTGTTTTTCCTTATAATCCACAACTATTGTTGAAGTATCAAGCTCATATTAATGTTGAGTGGTGCAATCAACATAGGTCAATAAAATATTTTTTCAAATATATAAACAAAGGTCATGATAGGATCACTGCTGCTTTTTATCAAAAGAATGACAACGCAGAAGCACAAGAAGGCCTTGATGAAATCAAAATGTATTATGATTGTAGGTATATTTCTCCATGTGAGGCAGCTTGGAGAATTCTTGGTTTTCCAATTAACTATAGGGATCTAAGTGTGGAGATGTTAAGTTTCCATCTTCCAGATGAGCAAACAGTTGTATTTGAAGACGATGATTCAATTTTGAACAAGTGTACGAATAACCAATCGATGTTCTTGCAGTGGATGCAGGCTAACAAGGATTTCCCAGAGGCTAAAGAACTTACCTATGCTCAGTTTCCATCAAAGTTTGTATGGAATGAGGAATTAGAAAGTAATGGTGTTAAAAAGAAGAAAAAATGGTCTCCGAGAAAGCGAGGGGTAAGCGTTGGTAGAATATTTTACGTTCCACCAGGGAGTGGTGAATTATATTACTTGAGGATATTGCTAAACACAGTCAAGGGTGCAACATGTTATGATGATATAAAGACTGTGAATGGAGTTTTATACCCATCATTCAAAGAGGCATGTTATGTATTAGGTTTATTGGATGATGACAAGAAATATATAGATGGCATAACAGAAGCGTCATTTTGGGGTTCAGGTCATTATTTAAGAAGTCTTTTTGTGACTTTACTATTTTCAAATTGTTTTTCAAGGCCTGAAGTAGTTTGGGAGAAGACATGGAATCTTCTTATGGAAGATATTCTTCATAAACAAAGAAGTATTCTTCAATATAAAAGTATGTTTAGCAATGTTATTTATTATTTTAGAATAATTTTTTAATATCTGATGCTTAAAAAATCTACTAAAAATATAATATATTATGTCAATATTTAAAAAAAAAAAGTTTGTTTGATCTCCACCATTGAATTTAAGTATTTAATTAGTTCCATTGGATTAATTTTGAAGGAGGCATAAAATCTTTTTTTATTTTTTTAGGCAGCCGTTCATTAGACAAGAAAGAAAAACTAAATCTTTTTTTCTTTCTTCCGTTTAATTTTACATTCCAAAAATTATTTACAGTGCAAATGCATATATATATATATATATATATATATATATATATATATATATATATATATATAAAAGTTTTGTTAAAACAAACATTGTTATTATTAAAAGCAAATTACATCATAACTTGAACCAAATTTCATTTTATAAATTAATTTGTTAGGCTGCTTTATAATATAGCTCCTTCAACATGTTAGCTTTATTACAATTACTTCTGTGTTTAAATAATGAATTATATAAATTGGGCTTTAGTATTTGAATTTGTTCTTTGTTTGATATCAATTTTTCTCTAAACATTTTTTCTTACTATCATTTTTCCAATTATCTCTCTAACTTTCAACTTTGAATTCTTTATACTTTATATTTTTCTTTCTTTATGATCAGATTTGAAAATGAGTGATGACCAATTGAAGAGTTATACTCTTGCTGAAATTGAAAAGCTATTGCAAAGCAATGGAAAAAGTTTGTGAGATTACCCTACATTGCCTTTTCCAGATTCAATACTTATTTCCGAAGGACAAAATAGATTTATTCAAGATGAGCTTTGTTATGATAGGGTAAACTTGGCAAAGGAGCATAAAACACTACTTTCCAGTTTAAATAGCGAGCAGAGAAACATTTATGAAACCATCATGAATACTGTCTTAAAGGATGAAGGAGGTGTTTTCTTTGTTTATGGATATAGGGGTACTGGGAAAACTTTTATATGGAAAACTTTGTCTTCTGCACTACGGTCAAATGGTGAAATAGTATTAACTGTTTCATCAAATGGAAAAGCTTCTCTTCTTATCCCTGGAGGTAGAACAGCTCATTCAAGATTTGCTATTCCATTAATTGTTACTGAGGATTCGACCTGCAACATTAAACAGGGAGGTCAATTGGCTGAGTTGCTTAGGAAAACTCGACTTATTATATGGGATGAAGCTCTGATGGTACATAAACATTGTTTTGAAGCTTTGGATAAAACATTAAGAGATGTCCTCAGGTTTAACAAGTCGAACTGTATGGATCAAAGATTTGGTGGTAAAGTAATTGTATTTGGTGGAAATTTTAGACAAATATTACCCGTTATTCCCAAGGCCAGTAGACAAGATGTTGTGTTGGCTACTTTGAATTCTTCCTATTTGTGGAGTTTTTGCAAGGTTCTAGCTTTAACAAAGAATATGAGACTTCAGTCTGGGAATTCAAATTCTGATATAGAAGAGTTGAGAGAATTTTTTGATTGGATATTGAAAGTTGGAGATGGCACTATTGGCGGAGCTAATGATGGTGAAGCTTTGTAGAAATTCCTGATGATATCTTTATCAAAGATCCAATCAATGCCCTTGCAGCAATTGTTGATAGCACATATCCAAATTTATTAGAGAAATTTAACAAAGGCAATTATTTGCAAGACTAAGCCATCCTTACTCCTACACTTGATGTTGTAAATAAGGTGAATGAATATGTGATGTCTTTATAGCCAGGTAATGAAGTAACATATCTAAGCTCTGACAGTGTATGTAAGGTTGATGAAAACTCAAACAACTATGAAGATGTTTACACACCCAAATTTTTGAATAGTATTACATCTTCTGGCATACCAAACCACAAACTAACGTTGAAGGTTGGAGTTCCTATAATGTTGCTTCGAAATATAGATCAGTGTTCCGGTTTGTGCAATGGAACGAGATTAATAGTCACTCAATTGGAAAAACATGTGATAGAAGCAAAAGTAATTTCAGGAAGCAATTTCGGACATAAAGTTTTCATACCTTGCTTGGTCTTAACATCATCAGACCTTAGATTACCTTTTAAATTCCAACGAAGACAATTTTCATTGGTTGTTTGCTTTTCCATGATAATTAATAAAAGTTAGAGGCAATCTCTTTCACATGTTGGACTGTATCTTCCACGTCTAGTTTTTAGCCATGGCCAATTTTATATAGCAGTATCAAGGGTTAAAAGCAAAAGTGGATTGAAAATCCTAATTTGTGACAAGGATGGCCGGACATACAATACAACAAAAAATGTAGTTTTCAAGGAAGTGTTTCACAATTTAATGTAGAAAGTAGAATTAGGATATAATCTAAATCTTACTCCTACAATTTGATAATTTGACACAAGGTACTATTTTTTACACTTAACTGTATTTCAGCTAAAAAATAATGTCATTTTCAATGTTCATTAACTTGTGCTCTTTTTGGTTTGTAACAGGAGGATTTGAGTCTCATGAAAAAAAATACTCAATGTCTTATTGAAATTCGATAAATTGTGAAGAGATTCTTTTTCCCCATATTTATTTTATTTTTCCCGAATAATCTTTCAATATGGGTTTCTTAATATCCGTTGAAAATCTATTTAGTGTTTCTCATGTAATTATATACAATGGAGCAAAATGATATGAGTTACTTTTGTCATACAATTGTTTAAAATATTTTCAATTTCAATATATAGTATCTTGGAATCATAGTTTGATTTATTATTTGCAATATATGAATTTAGAATCAATAAGATGAATAATCCCGCTGCAACGCGCGGGTTTGTATCCAGTTTATAAACTAACACTAACTACATTCTAATTAACTCTATTAGCTTTTCCTAAATAGTAACATAAATCTATATTACTCTACTATTTTACTATTTTTTTTTTTTTTGTGATTTTTTTGACCTAGAAGCATGAAATTTTTGTCAATGATCTAACTTTTCCTCTAATGTTAATGAAATTAAAAATTACTTATAAAAAATGATTTCATTTGTTTTTTTTATTATTTATATTGTATTTTTTTTAGTTTGAATGCCTCATTTTATGATTTTATCTAAAGCCTCCAAAATCTTGAGCCGTAGTTGCTCATGATTTGAACATTTTCTTCACACACACACACACACACACACACACACACACACACACACACACATATATATATATATTTCTTTTTTTTTTTTTGCCAAAGTCCTTCACATATTGTATGCAGACTGCATTATTGGTTAGATACATTAACCTAATTATATTGAATTAATGAAATAAATTTTTATTTATACTAAATATATATGAAGTATATAAGTTTACAATTAAATTTTATAAAATTCTTTTATACCATAGGAGCTTCGATGCCTGTTTAAATATGTAATTGTAATTAGCATTAGAACTAAGTATTAACAATTACATGCTAGTAGTAAATGGTCAACAACTAAAATTTTTAATGTTTTGGTTACAATTGTCAACCATTGAACTTTGAAGAAACATTAGTATTTATTGTCACGACCAAACTCTAGGAGTACATGACCGGCACTAGGATACGGAAAAGTTTAAAGCTTCCAGAACCCGTAGTCAGCCTGACATGACTAATCAACTGAAAATATACAAATAAATCATCAATTAAGGGCAAAGGGCCTACATGCCAACAGAACCTATATCAACATCATGATATGTCCATCTGATCACATCTCAAAATACCATCAAGTTCCTGTTTGACAGAATATCTCATCATGACATATTACAGTCAACAGATACCAATCATCAATAATATTACAAATACAAACTTAGTTTACTGTAATTGCGGATTTCTAGAATTTTAATATAATACAGATACAAATTAATATAAAATCCACTGTTGGAGGAAATAGTAGGGAAACTCAATAGTAACAAAATAACTAGGCTCATCTTACAACCTGTAAAAAAAATAGTGAGACGGGAGTGAGCGCCTCAGCTCAGTGAGTGATACCAACCAATATATAATCTTGGTGCTCTAATATCAATCTAGCATTTATGCTCATGCAACGTGCCATGTATACAAATAATTAAATAATCTCATACAATTATGGGAATCAGTCCACAGGAATCACACTATACCATAAATCTGGGGAGCCGATTCCCCCTATGCTGGCTCTCTGAAACCAATTACTATCACTTTAAAAATCCAATACATAGGGTACCAGTTGTCCCTAGCCTAAGCCATGCAGCGACCCGATTGGCAGCAGCGAGCAATGAGCAAGCTCCTAAGCCGTCATACACCAGTCAAAGCTCATCCAATCATAATCATCATATATCATAATCACAATCCTAGGTGATCCTTGTGTCATCCCAATTTCATCCAGCATCCACAAATAATTATGCAACACATAATTAATGAAACATTCA
>CATKHJ011035471.1:0-14865 GCA_949750685.1 Vernicia montana
TATAAGTATAGTCTCTGTTAAGAGAGCAAAAGACCTAGGTAAGGCTAGGCGAAAGTCCACGAGGCAAAAAATATAAGTATACTCTCTGTTGAGAGAGCAAAAGACCTAGGTAAGGCTAGGCGAAAGACCGCGAGGCAAAAAATATATAAGTATACTCTCTGTTAAGAGAGCAAAAAACCTAGATAAAAATCCAAAAGTACGAAGTGGCTATATATCAATTATTCTGTTGAGAAAATCGAAGTCACTAAAACTAGGTTGACAAAAGTACAAAGTGGTTGTATATCAATTATTCTGTTGAGAAAATCGAAGTCACTAAAACTAGGTTGACAAAAGTACGAAGTGGCTATATATCAGTTATTCTGTTGAGAAAACCGAAGTCACTAAAACTAGGTTGACAAAAGTACGAAGTGGTTGTATATTAGTTATTATGTTGAGAAAACCGAAGTCACTAAAACTAGGTTGACAAAAGTACGAAGTGGCTATATACCAGTTATTCTGCTGAGAAAATCAAAGTCACTAAGGCAAAGACAACAAAATTCCAAGCTAAGTCATAAGCATAATAAAGATGCAAAGAAGGGCTCAGCTAGATGATGGTGGAAATGAAAAATCAAGAAAGCAAACAGGTACAACATATTCGTATGACAAGTATAATGACACAAGTCCGAAGTCAATCAAATCAGCAAAAAGACAAAGTACACTTTCCAGCAACATAAGTATAAATTTACAAAGTAGTGAAAGAAATTAGAATTGTATTAATTGATGAATTAATTACAAAATGTACATACATATAAAAAAAAATATATGAGGCATCAGAAGGCTTTTGAAAAGTTGGAACCGCTGGAGGAGTAAAAGCAGAATCAGGGCGAATCGAGCTCGACGAAACAGGAGACGAAGCCGAACTGGTCAGAATAAAAACACGCTTCGGTATATGGGCTAAGACCTCAGGGAACTTAGCAGCACAAGCGTCCACTGCCATATTATAAAAAGATATAGCTTTCGCTGCAGAATCCATGGCCAATCGACGCTTGTAATCTACATAAGCTAAGAATTCCTGAATGATGGTGTTCTTCTGAGCTTTTGATTCTTTGCGAAGATATTCAGAACTATTCAGCTTATCTTTGAGGTCGACAATTTATTTTTCAGCAACTTCAAAGTTCTTCATCAATTCAGGGAAATCTTTTGCTTGTTCCCCGAGGTCAGATACCTCAGCTCGCAGCCTCTCTACTTCAAATCAGAGCTCTTCTATTACTTTCTGGTGATCCAGAAGTTCAGAGTCCTTGCTCTTCACTTCAGCTTCAAAGTCGGCCAACTTGGCATTTAAAGTGGCTGATAAACGTTCCAGCTCTTCGGATTTTTGAGTCAAGAGACCCTTAAAGTGATCTCTCTCCCCTGCCAATTTATTTGTCTCAGCTCGCAAAAGGTCCAGCTCGCCCCCTTCCTTTTCTCCTCCTCCAGAGTAGCACGTAAAGAGACGACCTCGGAATTCAGCACCTCCATTGCCTCTTTATTCTGTGAACGGAGGGATGTAATGACATTGTTCTGTTTATGTATAATATCTTGATTGGTGGAGAAGGACCGTCGCAATACCGAACGGTACCTTGCGAACTCAGTCAACTTCTCCCAAAACTTCTTATTCAACTTCGTCAACTGAAAGGGAAAACAAGAAACAAGTACATAAGATAAAATTGGAAGAGAAAGGGAGAACAAAAAAAGCTGTGAAATAAAACAACGTATATACCTCATAAAGGGTTGCCTCGGAGTTTACTAATAGCTGCTCAGGGAAAGCATACTCCATAACAAAAGAAACTTTGTCCATTACTGAACCAGTGGCAGACGAAGTACCTTTATTCAAAATTTCACCCTGAGGGGGTGAAGGAATAAGCTCGGTTTGAGGCAGGGGTTCCCTCACTTCAGTATCATCAACCTCGGGTCTCAAGGCAGTTCCGGTCTCAGCTACATCAGGGACCTCATCCGTCACAGGATCCCTTATCGCCTTCCCACCTTCTTCTCCTTCCTTAACGATTGCTGGGGCCAAAATCATATCATTTACCCCCAGCTTGAAAGAGCGAGTTAGGATCAAAAATAGGAAGGGCAGAGGAAGGAACGAAGTCATCAACCCGGTCCATTTCATCCATGAAGTCATCCAAGGAGACATTCTGTGGAAGAAGGACTGCGGGGGTTTATGAAGTCGCTTTCTCTACACTCTCAATTGCTTAAAAGAGATAAACAAAAAATTAGCGTAAAAACAAAGACAATGTGCAAATAAAAACAGAAAGAATTATGAAAAACCTGCTAAATTGAAGAGGTCGTCACAGAAAAATGTTGGCTGAGTCCCTGGGTGAACTAAAAACATACCTAGATCAGGGGTTAAATTGGTAGCCTCCATAGGCTCGTGGACTAGGGCAGACTCCAGATTTCTAACCTCATCAACAATTAGTGGATGAGGCACCCCTTCGCGGATCCACTCAACTATCACATCAAAAATGGTATCATTAACCAATTGGTTTCTGAAAGGATAAGAAACAGTTCGTTCAGAAGAAGAATAAGAGGAGTCACCTGCGGACTTGCGAACAAGTTCAGAAATTAGAAGCTCTTCCTTGCCACCACTTAAAATAGTAATAGGTGGATCTTGAGATGGAACAGGGGTGAGAGCCAAAGTAGTATTTATCACAGGGGCCACCCTGCGTACCACCCTCGAAGTGGAAGAAGTCTCAACTGCTGATGCAGTAGCAGGAGTAGCGGGGACAATGGCCTTAATTTGGGAAGAGCTCCTAGTAGCTATTTTTACTAATCTCCTCCTCTTCTTAGGGATCGGTTTTATGGGAGAAGAAGAAGCTTTTTGCTTTTCCCTAATAGAAGAGTCGTCACCCCAGTCAGTAGCACTGGCAGCATGAAGCTCTCTAGTTCGCTCCACAAGGACAGGGAGGAAAGCAGCCTCATTATAAGGAGCAGGAGCGAGGCCTAGAGCCTTGGATAACTCATGAATCTTTTTGTAAGAGTTATCCTTATTAGAAAGCCAGACTACAAAAACAAAGAAGAAAGGTCAAAAAGGAATAGAGTAAGTAAGTAAAGGTAAGGATAGAAAAGAGGTGAAAACTCACCCCTAATATCCTTAAGGACAAGATGCATAGTCTTACCTCGTGCATCTTTAATACGATAAGCAAAATTGAGCCTCCCTATGTCATAGGAGCAATTATCTTTTATAAGAGTCTCCATTGCAATAATTTCTTCTGGCAGGAAGTTCATGGGGATGTCAAGGAGACCATAAACAGCAGGAACTTGAAGAGTTCTTCGAAAGCCAAAACCCTCTCCACCTCGGAATTGTTCCTTGATTACTACTGTGGCGAACTTAGTGTGCCAGTTGTTCACCTTGTTTGGCTTATTTACAAACAGATTACGCCCTGGCTTCGAACCATTGCACCAAACTCGCCGGTCACTAGAACAAATAAATTTGAAGAAGCATTAGAACATCCTCGCAGTAGGGCGAAGTCCCAAAGCCTTGCAAACCACTTCAAACTGATGTAGATCTTGGATAGAATTTAGGGAGAGCATCACGGGATTAATACAGAAGTAATTGAAGCACTCTACTAGAAAGGAAGATAGTGGAAACCTCAAGCTAGCCTCGATATGGTGATAGAAGAAGACGATGTGGTCATTACTCTTGAATATTTCAGTAGTCCCAGAAATATTGGGGTTGGCAAATATTCTGTCAGAAGATTTGGGGAAATCAATTGCGAATTTATCTTGATCCTCTAAATTTTCTGCAAACCCACTTAGATCGGAGTTCTTTAGAACAGAGGGAATATCTCCCCAAGCACTCTCCAAATCGGTCTTGATGCTTTGGTAAGAATTCTCATCTTTCTTTGGAGCCATTGCAGTACAGTGAAGAAAGAAAATGATAAGAAGTAAGAGCATAAGGAAATCTGAGAAAACTTAGAAGAATTCTGGGAAAATTTGGAAGCGTAAGAAACTTCAAGAATGGAGAAGAAAGGGTTTTTAAAGGGAAACAAAACCCTAGGAAAATGTGCTGAACAATCATTTCAAAAACAGAAGCGGCGACAGAGGTAAAGTACGTCTCTATAACTTCAAATGCCCTGATTGTGCCACGTGTACAAAAAAGCGCATCAGCAATAAATAAACACGCTTCAGATATACCCTAAACTTTCGAGATTCATTAATAAATATAGGGATCCCGAAGTGGAATAAGGGGTTAAAAGATATAACCAGTTCGTCCAAAACATGAAAACGAACTATTTCTACCGAAGTTTCCAGAAATGTAAACTTCGCCGAAATAGGGGGGCCACTGATAAGGGACAAAATATACCGAACTGGGTAGTAAAGTAAGTTGAGCCCGGCCCAATATGATATATTTACAAGCCCATCTACTAAAGTCAAATAAAGAGCCATCTAGTTCGTGTCCAAGCAGGAAAAGGACAAAACAATGCAATCAGTCATTCTATATCCGAATCGGTCAAGGAAATCCATATTCAACTCTTGTAAGGATCTATCTCCTATAAATACCTCAAAATTAAACCAACAAAATGTACATGCATACTTGCTAACACAAACACAAGCAATATTCAAATATCATTCTCAGTCTTCTAAATTGAGCTAATTTACTAATTTGACCGTCGGAGTGGCTTTGTTAGGCACCTCACCTAGCCCACTTGACTCTTATTTCTTCTTACAGGTCGCATCCGTTCAAGATCGAATTTAAGTAAATGTGAACTATTCTGAACGATTCCACTTCGGTCGAAATTAACTTCATCAACTACAATTTATTATTTATATATATATATTTTTTATATTTAATAAATATATAATTCCATAATTAAATAATAAAAATTAATTATTTAAAAAATATTATGCAGGGATAAATATTTTCCACAAAATAAACGGGGACATCAATTATGATCAAAATTCACGTCTTTGCTTAATTTTTTCTTTCTTTTGTAAATTAAAAAAAAAATAATAATAATAAGAGAAATTCACATCTTAAAAATCGAAGCGGAAGAATCCGATTGGCTAAACCAAAATGGAAAAGGGCTAAAACGACTTTGACCTATCATCTGCGTAACTTAATCAAATCCCAATCCATAACACCCTCGAAAATAATTTAAAAAATAAAATAAAATCAATAAAAAAGAATGAAAAATATATAGGGGAAATAGAAGGATCTAGAAACCCTAGCAAAATCCTCTATATAAACCCTGTTTCTCCAATTGTGCCGACTCACTCTCCTCGCCTCTATTTCCTTCGCTTTCGTCTCCGATTCGAAAAATCCCGTTATATTAGATCTGTTAAAAGTAATCAATCAATGGCGGAGACAGAGACGTTTGCTTTTCAAGCAGAGATCAACCAGTTGTTGAGTTTGATCATTAACACCTTCTACAGCAACAAGGAGATCTTTCTCCGAGAGCTTATCAGCAATGCTTCCGATGTAAGTTTTTTCCCGCTTCCTCCATAATTAGATCTGTGCTTCTATGTTAAACACATGTTTATGGCTCTGTTTTAGGTGTTTTGTATGATTATATGGGCCTTAAATTCGATAATTTGTCGATTTTGGAGCAGTTATGGTTTTGTTTTTTGGTGTTTACTTTCTTTATCTGGATCCGTTTATCCGTTGCGTTGTCTATGGTATTCGAATCCTTTCTGGTTTTTTTTCCTATTTTTGTTTACTGAGTTTTTTTTTAATTTTTTGCTTATGTTTATTTGAAAATAATTTTATTTAGTTTTTTAATTTTATTATAATAATTATAATTATAACGAGGTATTAAAGCATGTATTAGGGTTTTTAAGTTTTAATCTGTAACTAGTTATGTATGATAGCTGACCTTTGAGAATTGGAAAGTAGAATCATTATTTTGTTGTTTGTTTGTTTAAACAATATTTAATAATGAATTAAATTTGTTAATTTAAGAACTAATTAAACTATTAGTATAGAAAAGGGTTTAGGGTGGGGATTTGTTCTGTTTAACTAATAAATTTTATCCACTGTAAGTGGAATAATGATAATTACTATTGTTTTTTTTTTTTTTTTTTTTTCAAATTTACTATTTTGTGTCGGTTTTGTTGGTTCGTTTTATTCTCGGGGTTTGAAAAAATTACCTGAATATGGAATAAGATACAGTGTTGGCTGATGTTATTCTTGTTCTGTTCCTTGTTGGGTTTCAGGCTTTGGATAAAATTAGATTTGAGAGCTTGACAGACAAGAGCAAGCTCGATGCTCAACCAGAGCTCTTCATTCACATTATTCCTGACAAGACTAACAACACATTGACTATCATTGACAGTGGTATTGGCATGACCAAGGCTGGTAAGTGATACTTAAAGAATATTTTTGATTTGTGTTGTTTGATTTGATCATCTTTACTCTGATATTATTCCCTGCTAATTAATTTCAATATTTTGATGCTATCAGAGTTGGTGAACAACCTTGGTACCATTGCAAGGTCCGGAACCAAGGAGTTTATGGAGGCATTAGCCGCTGGAGCTGATGTGAGCATGATTGGACAGTTTGGTGTTGGTTTCTACTCTGCTTACTTGGTTGCTGAAAGGGTCATTGTGACCACCAAGCACAATGATGATGAGCAGTATATCTGGGAGTCCCAGGCTGGCGGGTCATTCACTGTTACCAGGGATACTTCTGGTGAGGTTCTTGGAAGAGGTACTAAAATTATACTCTTCCTCAAGGAAGACCAGCTTGAGTATCTTGAGGAACGACGCCTTAAGGATCTGATTAAGAAGCACTCTGAGTTTATTAGCTACCCAATCTCTCTTTGGATTGAGAAGACTACTGAGAAGGAGATCTCTGATGATGAGGATGAGGAAGAGAAGAAGGATGAGGAAGGCAAGGTCGAGGAAGTTGATGAAGATAAGGAGAAAGAAGAGAAGAAAAAGAAGAAGATCAAGGAGGTTTCCCACGAATGGTCGTTGGTGAACAAGCAGAAACCCATCTGGATGAGGAAGCCTGAAGAGATCACAAAGGAAGAATATGCTGCTTTCTACAAGAGCCTTACCAATGATTGGGAAGAGCACTTGGCAGTGAAGCACTTCTCAGTTGAGGGCCAGCTTGAGTTCAAGGCCATCCTCTTTGTCCCTAAGAGGGCTCCTTTTGATCTTTTTGACACAAGGAAGAAGCCCAATAACATCAAGCTCTATGTTCGCCGTGTCTTTATCATGGACAACTGTGAGGAGCTGATTCCTGAGTACCTTGGATTCGTGAAGGGTATTGTTGATTCTGAGGACCTTCCTCTCAACATTTCAAGAGAGATGCTGCAACAGAACAAGATCCTTAAGGTTATCCGCAAGAACTTGGTTAAGAAGTGCGTTGAACTTTTCTTTGAGATTGCTGAAAACAAGGAAGATTACAACAAGTTCTATGAGGCATTCTCTAAGAACCTTAAGCTGGGTATCCATGAGGACTCCACCAACAAGACAAAGCTTGCAGAATTGCTCCGATACCACTCTACGAAGAGTGGTGAGGAGATGACTAGTCTGAAGGACTACGTGACCAGAATGAAGGAGGGCCAGAGTGATATCTACTACATTACTGGTGAGAGCAAGAAGGCTGTTGAGAACTCCCCATTCCTTGAGAAACTGAAGAAGAAGGGGTATGAAGTCCTTTTCATGGTTGATGCTATCGATGAGTATGCTGTTGGTCAGCTCAAGGAGTTTGAGGGTAAGAAGCTTGTTTCTGCTACCAAGGAAGGTCTGAAAATTGATGAAAGTGAAGATGAGAAGCAAAAGAAAGAAGAATTGAAGCAGAAGTTTGAGGAACTCTGCAAGGTTATCAAGGATGTATTGGGTGACAGAGTTGAGAAGGTTGTGGTTTCTGACCGTGTGGTAGATTCTCCCTGCTGTTTGGTCACCGGTGAATATGGATGGACTGCTAACATGGAGAGGATTATGAGAGCTCAAGCTTTGAGGGACAATAGCATGGCTGGGTACATGTCAAGCAAGAAGACAATGGAGATCAACCCAGAGAATCCCATCATGGAGGAATTGAGAAAGAGAGCTGATGCTGACAAGAATGACAAGTCAGTGAAGGACCTTGTATTGCTGCTTTTCGAGACTGCTCTTCTCACCTCTGGCTTCAGTCTTGATGACCCCAACACCTTCGGCAACAGGATCCACAGGATGTTGAAACTTGGATTGAGCATTGATGAGGATGCTGGTGAGGGTGATGCTGATATGCCTGCTCTTGAGGATGCTGATGTTGAAGCTGAAGGAAGCAAGATGGAGGAAGTTGATTAAAGCCCTCTTTCTTTGAAGTTATCTGATAAAACTTAATTAACATTTTACATGGTTCCTTTTTTTTTTTTTTTTTTTAAATATTATTATGCTGTGGTACTACTTTTACTAGCTATATTTTTCTTTGAGGTATTTTGGATAGTTTTTCTTTTCATGGAACTGCCTTGGATGGTTTTTGTTTTCAAACATTGTTATAGCTCTTTTTATGCACTAAGCTTAGCTTACAATTATTGAGTCTTTGAATCATTTAAGTTTTCATATTTTCAAGTTAGCTTAAATATATTTTATGGCTCTGTTGGATTATCCTAATGCTTACATTTTCATCATGTGCGGTATTTTTTTTTATCTTTTCAATTCTAGTGTATGGAAATCAAAAGAATTTGCAGAAATATTTCTTGGGCAGTATTTTAATTAATGAATGTATATATATATATATATATATATATTTTGAAGAGATGCTTGGGTTTAAAGCTGTCTGGCCAAACAAATTTAAAGTCTGAATTTCCAATTTTCTAGCAGGTGACAGGTGCCAGCCATGCGAGATGTTAATAATTCTAGGCATGCGCCTGTTACAGTCGTTTACTAAATTATTGTTGTTCTACTCGAAAATGAAAATTCACTTTTCTTTTTTAACAAAATAAAATTATCGTGAAAAGAAAAGGGCTTTGGCCCAACGCACAAGAGCATAGAGGACGGAATCTACAATCCCTATACCTACGAAGATCTGTCTCAAACTTACATGTTTATTAAAATTTTAAAAAACATGTTTTAACTTAAATTTCAAACAGACTTTTAATCGGAATTGTGATTTTTCTTTTTTCTTTTTTTTTTTTTAAAATAAAGAGGATTTTTATTTATAAAACTGAATAAAACATGAAATTTATTAACCATAAACAAATCATAAATTATGCTATCAAAATAATTAACTTAGAATAATAAATAATGGCGTTATTTTTAGGGGAAATGAGTAAAGCCACTATATATATTATTATTTTTCGATTTTTTTAATGTGTCTTAATTAAGAAATAATAATTTAGATAAAATTAAATAAATAAATTATGAGTGAAAAATAAAAATTTTGATTTATCACTTAAGATTTTAATAATTGTAATTTAATTACACTTCTATTAAATTTTTTTTCAAGCAATCTTTATTTTTTTTTTCAATTCATTTTAAAATTAATTTAATTATTTTTATTTCAAATAATTGTTTCCTAATAAAATTTTATGTCAAATAAATACTTTTAACCACTGTTTTTAAAATACTCGTTAGAAAAATCATATCAAATCAATTTTGATTCTAATTTAATCCGTCAAATCCATTCAAACCACTCAGTCTAATTATATGACAGAAATTGAGATGTTCCATCTTTCGAAAGAATTGTAGATGCTATGCCTTAATGTTACTAAGTTTATTTTTCTGACATAAAATCATTACTTCTTTTTTCTTTTTTTTTTTATCTTTAATAATATTATTTTTTTCCCATCTTTCTTTCACCTTCTTTCTCCTACAAATACCTTTGCTCGCTTACATTTCACCATTTTCAATCCAAAAATATCTTAATATGATAGGCTACTTAAAATTATCTTGCTAAGTGTTAATTTCTATCCTGATATCCCACATTAAAGACCTCTTATTGGAGCTTTAATAAAAAAGAAAGCAAGAATTGCGAAGAAACTTGAATTGCAATCGATTTCAAGTTTAATCGGTCCAACAAACTCATTCAGTCCAGTTTTTTGAAACTACAAGGGGAAAAACACTGTTAAAAGTTATACTAGTTCTGGGCTCATGGATTTTTTTTTCTTCATATTTTTTTATTTAATTTATAATTTTGAAAAATATTTTAACATATGAAAATTATTATTATTATTATTTTATTAAATTTAAATATTACTATTTTAAAATTTTAAAAATTAATATAAATAAAATATATGAATCAATTAAAAAAATTAAATATATTAATTCATATAAAATTTAATTGAGATCTACAAAAAATAATGACATGGAAAAAATTAATAAGGTGGTTTTATATAAATTTAATTACTTAAAATATTGGTGAAAAATTTAAAAATAATTACTTCAATACACGATGAAAATTTTCAAAATAACTTTTTGAACGCACCTTTTATTTTATACATATCTACACTATATATAAAGATGAAGCATGACACTGTTCATTGGGTATGTCATCACAAAATATTAAGATGGCTTTTGTTTTGCATGATAGGACTGGACAAAGTTAACTTGTTTAGTGTTTAATGAGTTTTTATACACAAATATAACTGGATAATGATCATTTTATGGACAACTCACTTATTCAATTTTTAAAATTCAATTAATAAAAAAATTATCATTGAATTACCCTCAATAAACATAAAACCTAATTCTTGTATGAAACAAGGATATTTGCCTCTCTTTCACTTCTCCTCTATTACCTTCCATCTTTATTTATCAGTCTCATTGTCATCATCGAGTCAGACATTATTAGTGTCGCCTCTGACGTTACAGATACCACCTCATTATCTTTTAATTCTTTGGTTATCTCAAACAATTATTATTATTTTATTTTATGAATTTTTCTATTTTATTAGTTTAATTTGATTTGTTAGCTATATATTGTTTGTGGGTTTGTGAAATTTGATCTGTGAGCTATATTCATTGTGGGTTATAATTAATATATTAAAATTAATTATTAATTGTGGGTTATAATTTGATTTGTTTGGGTCTCGTAATTTGAGGTTTTGTGTAGTCTAATTTATCTTTAGCTTAACTTGTTCGTGTTCTTGTTGTTGCCTCTGTTTAAAAACTCAACCAAACTAGAATTGGGAAGAAATGCTTTGGTGATTGATGCTAAAAGTAAAATGATATAAATCTAAGTAAATGTAACGTGAGTTTTAGGTCTGTAATTAAATGTATAAATTCTTTAATTAAACAATGTGAATTCATGCAATATTAATGGACTTAATAAATAAATAAAAAATAGATGTCCAAGGACAGTGACGGACCTAAAAATTTTAGGCTCAAATTAAAGTGTAACCACTAGTTAACTAATGTAAGCAAGTGATCAATTTCAACAAATAAATTATATTTTTAATAGGAGCTGTACAATTACTTCATGAAAGAAAAAATATTATGAATAAAAATTATTATAAATTATTAAATTATGTTTTATGTTTTGAAACACATTAAATTCAATGCAAGTTAAAGAAAATTCACTAATTTTAAATTTTTTTTATAGGCAAGATGAATATATTAATATCTTAACTACAAAATTATATAGGCATAATTTAATGAGAAAGAAAATAAATTCCTTACCTACAAGAGCATACGTTACATAATAAAAAAAAGTTGAGGAAAAAAAAATCCAAACAAACATGATAAAAAATTCCAAACTCACCAATTAATGATTTTTTTATTAATTAAATAAACAAAAATTAAACCATTTGAATTTATAGGATAACAAATAAACATTTTAACAAGCAAGAAGTAACAAACAATATAACAAAAAAAAATATTAAATTTAATGAAATAGTGCATTGATTAAATTAAAAAGAAATAAAGAAAACATAAGCGAATATTTATTAAAATTAATTTTATATAATTGTTTAGATAAATAATTCTCGGAATTCTTAATTATAATAGATTATTGATTTTAATTATTGTTAATCCCTAAAAAAAATTAGATCATTTTCTTTTTGACTAAAAGAAAAAGAGTAATAATGTGAATTTGTCCTTTAACTAAATAAAATAGGTCTTTTATTTTAAAATTAAAAAGATAATTATACCCTTATTTTTATTTTGAATTTCAGGCCCCCTGACCCTGAATGGGTACGTCACTGCCCAAGGATACTTTTTTGGATCTGACTTTGACTTCTTCTTTAGAGATGGCCATATGTGTGTTTTTTTTTTTCAATTATATTGGTGTCAATAAAAGTTAATCCTACATAAATATTATAATATTTATTACTAATTAATCATACACATAGTATAATATTTCTTGTTAATTAAACAATGATTCTTTGACCAATTTGGTCTTGGTACAAAGTTAGGATTTGGGCTATTTACTTTTCACTTTTTGATTACCTGGATAATTTAACCACACATAAATGGATTTCCTGCTTGTTGTATTGGAGAAAATGGGTTCCCCTAGATATTTTCTTAATATTATCAAACAGTGCATCTCAACAGTCTCTTATGTCATTTTAATTAATGAAAAGCCTACTAAGTCTTTCAAACCTCAGGTTTAATTAATATTATCTGTTTATATTAGTATCCAATGTTTTATCATGTTTTATTGAGGATGTTGTGAATAAAGGGGCTCTTAAAGGTTTTAAAATTAATAGAAGGTGTCCTAAGGTCTCCCATATGCTCTTTATTGATGATACTATTCTTTTTGGAGAAGCATCAATGCAAGAAGCTACCGAGTTTAAAAGAATTTTGAAGGCTTATGAAATAGCATCAAGACAACGCATTAATGTCTCTAAATCCTCAGTAATTTTCAATAGAAATACTCCAAAGGATCTTAGGGATCAAATTGTTGCATCTCTTGGTATGAAAATCATGGAAGGGGGAGAAAGATATTTAGGTTTGCCTGCCTTGTGGGGTAGATCCAAAACTATGGCTCTATATTACTTGGTTCAAAGGGTGAGGGATAAGGCTGCTTCTTGGAAACATAAACTTTTGTCCCATGCTGGTAGAGAAGTCATTACTAAAGCAGTCTTGACTGCTATTCCAACATATATTATTGTGAACTCTCATTTTAGCACTTCTAAAAATTATTTCTGAATTCACAAAACTGATCAGAATATTTTTTTAGTCAAGTCAGCACCTTTCCGATCCTGATCGGACAACCTGCATCAGACAGTTTTTCTCCAAAACTGACCGAATTTCTCTCAAAACAGACCGTCAAACTGACCCAAAAAATATTTTCAAGCCCATCGGAGCGGGCCGGGATTTTTTCCATCAAACCTGATATTTTTTCCAAACCTGATCGGACTTCCTATACCAGACATATTTTTTTTCAGAAAATCACCAAATTTTCTCCTAAACTGACAGTTAAAATGTCCGATAATTAATTTCGGATCCATCGACACTGACCGGTAATTTTTCAGACCTCAGAATACTCCAGAAACTGACCCGAAACTTTCAAAAACTGACTCAAAAAACTCGAAAGCCGAGCCGAGCCAAAAGCTCGCGGAGCCGCAAGCGCCGCCTGCGGCTTTCGCTGGAGAAGCCAGAGGAGCCGCGCAGGCGCCGTGCTGCTCCGCCCCCTTTTTCAGAATTTCCAAAAATACCCCCCATTTTTCTGATTTTTTGTACCCTTTTTAGTCTTTTTCCACCCCTCATTTTTCCTATAAATACCCTACTCCCCTTCAATTCAAAACACACCAAAAATAATTGTTGAATTTTCCACTTGTTTTTTCTCTCTCTCCCTCTCTAATTAGTTCTAATCTCCCCATTAGTTTTAATCTTCCCATTTAATTAATTAGTTAATTAAAAATCAATTTTAATTAACTAATTAGTTTTTTTTGAAATTTTCACCAAATTTCCAAATTAATTAATTAATTAAAAATTAATTTTAATTAATTAATTAATCCCTTTTTTAATCTTCCACCAACTCTCAATTAGTTAATTAATTAAAAATCAATTTTAATTAATTAATTAATTCCTTTTTTAAAATTAAATCTTCACTCAAGTGGTTAAATAACCCTTTTAATTAATCATTTATAATTAATTAATTCTTTTAATTAATTAAATTTTGAGTAGTTAAATCCCTCTCTAAAATCATTTTTCACTCTCCGAAACGGAACTCCGCTCCGGTAAAACCACTTTCCCACCACTCAAATCAACCCAAAAGAAGGTATAATTTCTTACCCTCAACCAAACCAAATCAAATCAATCAAATCTGACCGATTTTTAAGCCCTCCTTCCGCCTCACAGTGGAACGAACTACGCGGGTTTTGATCCCCATTCAATGGGGTACGTAGGCAAACTTGAAATCTAAATCAAAGTTTCAAATTCAAATCCCAACAATCTCTTCCCCCTTTTATTTTTTATGTTGTCATGTAAATTCATGTTTTCCATGTAAATTTTTAGTTAATGTAATTAGTTAATTATTTTTGGAGTAAATGAGCGATTTTGTGATTTCCCTAATACCCATAAGGGTTTAGAGGAAATACTCTCCTTTACTTGTGGATGTTTAAATACCCGCACTTTAAATACTTGCTTTTTTATTTTTCTTGTCTCATAATTATGCCATGCTCATGCATTATAAATTGTCATCAATATCCGTCATCCATGAAATCCTTTTTCAAAAGTCAAAACAATTTTAAATACCAAAACGAGATTATTTAAAACCAAAAACCTAGTCCCCGAGCCCAAACTTGGTTCGAAGATTAGTGATTTTATCCTTGGGTAAATTAATCAAAAGATTAATGAAATTGGAGTCAAATTGGGTTTTTCCTTAATTTCTCCATTTAAAATAAATTAGGGTGGCGACTCCCGAATCCTTTTTCAAAATCAAAAATCAATTTTCCGAGGCGATAGCCGCTTCCAATCGTGAGCACCAAAACCCGTTCCTTAACCTCCCTTAAAAATCGCTCTCGCCTTTCC
>CATKHJ011035479.1:0-12144 GCA_949750685.1 Vernicia montana
AAAAAAGGAAGACTCGACAGACTCAGATTCAGAGAAAGATTCAACAAAAATGGACTCAAAAGACTCGGATGGACTCAGAGGACTCGACTCAGACTAAAAAAAACACTCAAACATAGACTCAGAGGACTCAGACTTAGACATGGACTAAGAGGACTCGGGTACAGCAGGGCCGGTACCCTTCTCAAAGTACCAAATTATTGGTGGAAATATTGGGTTTTGGCCTAGGGACAATGATGTCTCCATTGTCAATGAGGTCCTGAATTCTGTGTCTCAGAGCCTTACATGCGTCGGTCTTGTGCCTTGCTTCACAGTGGTAATCACAATGCTCGTTTGTATTGTAGCCTTTGGGCAAGGGGTTTGGATGAGCTCGTGGTTCAAGGGGCTTAATCAGATTAGCCTCCATAGCTTTCTTGTAAACAACACTGAGGGGCATGCTTAGCTCGGAGAAAGTCCTCCTTGACTCCAACCTCATCGGTTGGTGAGAAGAGACAGCATTTACTTCTTATCCTCTTTGGGTGGTGGTGTTGTAATTGTTGTTCTTGTGATATCTCGAATTGGAGGATTCATCTTTGATTCGTCCTGATTGGATCAAATCCTCGATTTTGGTGGCGGTGGTGATGAGAGCCTTGAAATCTGCGAGATACTGAGTTTGCAGATGGACTTGATACTGAGGGAGGAGATTTTTGACAATGATGTCTATCTGCTCTACTTCATATGGGCGGTTCACCATTTGCGCTGCTTTAGACCTCCACCTTGTAGGGAATGCGGTGAAGGACTCTCCTAATCTTTATTTAGTTATTTCTAGATCTCGACAGGTGACATCCACCTCGATGTTATAGTGGTATTGTTTGAAAAATGCATTGCATATGTCATCCCAACTTTTCTTGTGATTTTGGTTAAGATCTAGTAACCACTTGACAGCAGCTCCGATCAGAGATTGTTGGAATAATTGAGCAAGGAGCTCATCATCCACTCCAAATGGTCTCATGGTACCCACATACATTTTGAGATGGGTTTTGCGGCATGTGGTACCATTAAACTTATCCATGACTGGCATTTTGAAGTTGGGCGAAACCTTCGCATTCGGGAAGAGAGTAAGAGAGTCGACATCTGTCATGTCTTCATACTTCTTGATATTTTTAAGAGTCCTCTCCATAGCCTCAAAATTTTCCATTAGCTTCTTAGCTTCTGGAAAGCTAAAGAAGTCTCCACTTTGAAAAAGATTCGTAGTAGGGGAGGGGGCAGTGGCATTTAAGTCAAGAGCAGGAGAAGTAGGAGTATCAGGAGCCTTCCCTTTATCAGTCAGATTGATAATAGGAGGAGTGAAGGTAGGAGCATAGCTTGTATCGGCCTGAGTGGAGGTAGGCTCTGTACGAGGAGGAGCGGTGGTGATATTTGTCATCTCCCTGACCTAGTTGAGGATGGACTGATGTTGGGTGTTCAGAGCATTTGTGAAGTTGGTAGATTGAGTGGCGAGAGCATTGGTGAAAGTGTCGGCTTGAGCTTTGAGGGCGGTGGTGAGTGCATTTTGAAAAGTTTCCTCTTGTTTCTTGAGGAGGTTGGAAAAAAAGGTGTTCATGCCATCCTGATCAAATGTGTTGGCCATTGGTACCTTCAAAAGAAAAAAGGAAAAGGAAAGGTAAGAATTTACACTAAAGAAAATGATAAACAGATGCAACGGTACATCGGGAAAGGATTCTCTTCACCGGATTTATTGGTTGAGTATTTTTTGGGTGACGGACCACCAATTTTTTGTTTTTTTTTTATTTACAGGGTGAGAAGACTCTATTCTCGAGTTTCTTATGCATGTATGCATGTTAATGTCATGATGCATGTCAAAAAGAGTTTCATGGTTTATGCACAAGCTCTTTATTTATTACGGTTCATGGAACCTAAGGTCAAAGGCTAAGGCAACTATATGCACAAGGGTGAAGGTGGTTAGGTTTAAGGGTCCCCGTCCCACTACAGTAGCAATATACCTAACCACATGTGAGTCAAAGAGACTCGCGTAGGTCCAACAGTACAGATTGCTCGTTACACCACCGAAATTATTGGGGGTTTGTCGCAAGGTGGAATGCTTTTGCTATCTCCCAAGATACTCAAAGAGAGTTGTCGACCCAATGCTACACACCATCCAAAAGTTTTCCTAAATCTAGGGTTAGGCAAGGAGCCTTTTATATGCAAAGTGATGCATGAAAGTCAAATTAAATTTAAATGTCAAACGGAGATTATTTTTTGAAAGAATCCAAACCAAATAGTAATCCTCTTATTTTTTATTTCCTTTTAATGAAAAGGGTGGCAACTAGTCCCCAGTGGAGTCGCCAACTATGAGACCTCACCCGAACACCCTTCCCCTCACTCGAGAAAATGCCTTAAAGAAAGGCGAGCGATTTTTAAGAGAGGTTTAGGGTACGAGTTTCGATACTCACGATTGGAAGCGGCTATCACCTCGAAAAATTGATTTGATTTTTGAAAGAGATTCGAGAGTCGCCACCCTAATTTATTTAAATGAAAAAATTAAGGAAAAATCCAATTTGACTCCAATTTATTAATCTTTGATTAATTTACCTAAGGATAAAGTCACTAGTCCTCGAACCAGGTTGAGCTCGGGGACTAGATTTTTGGTTTTAAAATAATCTCAATTTGGCTCTTTAGTTTAATTTGACTTAAAAATTGATTTCATGGATGACAAGTATTTAATAACGATTGTAATGCATAGGCATGGAATAATTATGGGTATATGGAAAAAGTAAAGAGCAAGTAATTAAAAAACATCCACAAGTTAAGGAAAGTGTTCTCTCTAGTCTTTATAGGAGAACTACAAATCGCTTCTTAACTCTAAAAATAATTAACTAATTGCATTAATTAAAAGTTACAAGAAAAGTATAAGTTTACATTTTACATGGAAAATAAAAGGGGAAGGGAATTGATTGGGATTTGGATTTGAAACTTGGACTTAGATTCCAAACTTACCTACGTATCCCATTGAATGGGGATCAAAACCTACGTAGTTCATTCCACTGTGAGATGGAGGTGTTTAGGGATCGGTCAGATTTGATTGGATTCACTTGATATGGGGTTTGAGTGAGGGTAAGGGATTATACCTTCTTTTTGGATTTGAGTGGTGGGAGAGTGGTTTTGCCGGATTAGAGTTTCGTTTCGTAAAACAAGGTTGATTTTGAAAAATTAATTTGATTGCTTAATTACCCAATTTTAATTAATTAAAAAAGATTAATTAGTTAAAGTGATTAATTAAAATGATTAATTAACCAAATTGAGTGAAGACTTAATTAAAAAATTAATTAATTAATTAAAATTGATTTTTAATTAATTAATTGTGATTACTCAAAATGTATGAGAAAATTAATTAGAGAGAGAGAGAGAGAGAGAGAAAAGAGCAAGTGGATAGCAATCAACAAATGCTCATGGGGTATTTTGAAATGGTGAGGGAGTGGGGTATTTATAGGAGGTGGATATGGGGTAAAAAGACCAAAAAGGGCCTAAAAAGTGGGTTAAAGGAGGGACGAAAATGAAATTTCGTGAAAAAAGGAGTTAGCCATGAGACGCGCTCGCAGACGTGTCAGCATGGAGCTGACACATCAGCCTCCATATTGACGTGTCTGATACGCGTCAGTATGGAGCATGTCAGGCTCGTCAGTGAGGACGCGCCAGACGATGTGCTGCGTCCGCATACGCGCCTCGCAGTGTCTGCAAGACTGCCTCACGAACGTGCATAAGCAACCTGCGGATGCGTGAGCATGGTTTACGAGCTTTCTCGGGTTCCGGCGCTTTTCGCTCTCCGATTCAGTTTTTGGAGTTTTTGGGCTAGTTTTCGGAGGTTTCGGGTCAGTTTTCGGAGTATTCTGAAGTCTGAAAAATTATTGGTCAGTGGCGGTAGATTCGAAATTAATTATCGGACATTTTGGTAGTCAGTTTTGAGGAAAATTTGGTCAGTTTTGAGAAAATGATGTCTGGTACAGAAAGTCCAATCAGGGTTAGCTAAGCCAAACTTTCCTTTTGACTCTGTCTTTAAATTTTGATACCACTTGTAATTAAAAGTTTGAATTTTATTTTTCATCGTACATCTCATGTGTCTTCTTTTTTTCCAACTTGAATGATACACCAAAAGAAAATTAAAAAAAATATTTGTTAAGAAAAAAATTGTGAAAAAGCAAAGAATCAATACATTTTAGCAACAAAAGACATGCATGATAAGTTCAAATTTGGTTGGAGATTGAAGACTGAATGGTTCTCAAAACTCAGCCGTCGAATTATTGGATAGTCACATCAAGGCAATCCTTCCTTAAGCTTCACCGAATGCAATCTTAAGCTGAGCACTGCCAACTGTTTATTTGGGGCAATCAAGTCCAAAATCCTCAAATCAGGCACGAGTACATCTTAATAGCTGTAAGACTACTTCATAAAGTGGATCGAAGCACAACCATATCAAGTCTTGAACTCTAAAAAGGAAATAGTTAGTTTGTCAAAATCCAATGAATCAGCTACAAAGTAGGCAAAATGGCTACCAAGAGTGCCATGCCTATTTTTCGCAAATATCAAACTTTTATCTATACTCTAACAAGGACAATCCTACTGTAATAAGAACTATGTGGACCTGATACGTAGGCAACCCAACCCAGGTGCGGTCCAAGTCATAGTAAAAATATCTTTTGTCATGTAAGGCATCATCGTTCTCGGGTTCACTATGCCAAAAGTATTACATCATTTGAATCATCATTTGATGCCTTTGCCTAAAAAAATAATAAAAGAAAACTTGCTAAGCTGAAAACCCAAAAGGGTGGCTTAGGCAGAAATTAGAGCAAACTCGTCGAGTTGAAAACCCGAAAGAGCAACTCAGACAAAAGTTAGAGCTAAAAAAAAAAGGAAAGATATGTCATTCAAATTGGATTCTATAAGAAGTCATGTCAAAATCCATCTGTCATATTCAAAATGATAAAAAAAAAAAAGTTAATGTGTTCTATCTTGTTCAAGTGTGTAAAAAGTTCGAGTTTATCGGGTCAGTCTAAGTAGCTCATCCTCCTTCATCAATTACATGAATAGTCAGACAACTCTACCCTCCTCAAAATTGCCTTCCTTTGCGCCACCCTTTTTTTTTTCTTCCCTTTATCATAAAAAGGTGAAGAAAGTTTTCAAGTCAAATATTGAGTCATCACAAATAAAAGTTGCCCATACCTATCATCAAGGGCATGTTTTTTCAAGGTCATTAACATCCTTTTGAGTCACCTTCAATCAGTAAATCATTCCTTATTTGGGGCATAATCTCTAAGTTGTGTCTTCCTATCAAAGTGTTCGAGTCACCAAAAGACCCAAATCAAATGGATCTCCCTCATTCCTAAAAGTCCATCCCGACCTCTATGCCAATCTAATTGAACCCAAAAAGCATCATCCCCAAGAGTCTTCCTGTCACACCCCAACTTCGGAAGTGTGAAGGTCCTAGGGCATGGGTAACCATAAGGGTACCAACAACCCATAGAACCCCTTCATTCCATAATACAATACACTTAACAATCATTACATATGATCCCAAGATCACAACTTGTGTTAATAGTAGTATATGCCTCTCACATATACTAAATATATACTCAACATAAACCATTGTAATTCCAATATACTTATCATATACCACAGGTATACTATCCATATAATGATGTTTCTCATCATCAATCAACATGTTACTGCATAAGATATTAATTACTATAATCTGTTATAACATATCACATTACAATTTCTGACCAATATAAAGTATTTAATTTAACCAATTACTATAATACTAAAACCATAAGAATCCATGGAGCTCTAAATGATATGACCCAAATAATTTAGTCATGATCATCATACATTCAGTGAAGTAATTCCAAGCGGAGATTAATACTTGAGATCCACTTGCTGAGTTTGTTACTGGACCTGAAAACAATACACTATAGGGGTGTGAGAGAAGCTTAGTGAGTACTTAACAAATAAAATGAAACAGTGTATGAGTACATGTTTATCAATAGAATTAATAAGGTTTCATTGTATCAATGTGAAGGAAAAGTTTCACAATAGTCAATAATAGTTGGGGTTCAAAAAAACCATTTTAGCATAAATCAGAATTCTTGGAAGCAATATGCTTCCCACTTGTAAACATTAGAGTGGAAGCCTAAACCTCACTCACTCGTACAGTATCAGTAGCGCGAGATTGATCAGATCTCACGGCTAGGACCACCCTTCCTAGCTAGGATTGGGTATGCTCACCCTACCCATAAGCTTTACCATGTGCACATGACTGATGTGTTACCCCACATCAGATGGGGATTTCTGCTTTCAAGAATACAATAAGATTATTTTGATCCAGTAATGCAAGCATTTTGATATTATGAATCAACAATACATAGTAATGAATCCTTATATGATTCAATGAAACATTATCAATTGTGGGAACACTGAAATTCATATAAATAGATCAACTGGTTCCTTAAAGAAACATAGTTATAAGAATGGTTTATCAATTAGGGTACACTGAGTTTCCCAATGAAATGCATTGGCTCAAGAAAGGGTTCATTACAATGAGGAGATTAACACGTAGAAGGCAGGCTATTTTATAATGTTTGATTTGAGTATAGTTTTAGTACCCATATTCAAATAATAGTAAGTAGGCCGAAGGCCTCATTGAAAGGATTCAATTAACAGTAAGTAGGCCAAAGCCTCATTAAAAGGATTTCTTAGATATATTAGTTTCATTAAAGAAATATAAGATTTTCAAAGTACTCACCTTGACTTCCTTAGCTCCTAACACAAGCTCTTAGTATAATTTGAAATGATACTCCTCAGTCTTCGGAACATTTTCCTTATCTTTTCCTTTTAGGTTCTACATCGAACCATATACTTTATATCATTCAATTAAAGATCATTAAATATCTTGTGAATTTACTTATTATATTCCTAATTTTAACACTACTACATCTATATCTAAGACATATTAATTATCCAATATCAATGTCAGTCAATATACACAATAGCATATATATGCACATATAACAAATTGAAGTACATTTATATGCAATTTTCAAATATTGACCGAATGGCCTAGAAGAATGTTTTTAATTCACATTGTTTGTTTTATAGCAATTCCATAAATTCTCAATTTGGATTCATATTGAATAATCATATTCAATTCAATATTCATCATCTCACTACTCATTTATTCTTTGGTTATATATATATATATATATAATTCATTAATTTACAATTGTTAACTTTGAAACATTACATCTTTACTTATTGTCTAATTATGTCACTAGACTTTATTGCCTTGTTTCCGTCATTTCTCATGATTTACTAATCCAAATGAGTTGATTCTTTTTGTATTTTAAACTAGACATATACATTTACAACATATCCAAAATTGAACTTATAATTCAATTCATAGAAAACTTAGTGACCATTTCAATTCAATTTTGTTTCTGTTGCAGAGCACACTGACTCTATCATACTCCTTTGAGTATAACTCAAGATTTATACTTTAAAATGAAATTTAATTTTACTGGGAGTTACTAGAGACATTAAGTAATGTTTTTTATTTTTCGAGTTTAGCTTAGTTTTATCTTTAAAGTCAAATCATAAGATCCAATTCAGTTTATAAGTTGAATCCAAATACAGAGTCATTTATAGAGAAAGCTCTATTTCTCATACTATAAGTCGAATTTTGTTAAGCCATTTATGGTTTAATTCTTCATATATCAGTAATAATTTTATTAGCTTTCAATTTCTCCTAATTCTATCTCTATCATCCTCAATTCATGAGATATATTCTCTAGTTTGTCAATGGTATTAAATTGCAAGAGTTTCCAGACCTTTTCACCTTCACTAGATCATATCTCAAAATATACATGTTCAATTTAAGTTTCCTTTCATAAAGATCTTATAAACATGTTAATTATCATTTTTCATGTTATACTTGGCCTAATTTAGTCTCTAAATCCATCTTTTGGGCTACTCTAATTCGGACTGCCCATTCAATCTATGAACAGTACCAGTTTAAATTCAAGTGTGATTTCTCTCTGTAAACACTAAATATCTTAAATTCCATTTATAGGTGCATACTAAAGACATTTACCTACAAATTTTGTGTTTTCTCTATCTCTAAATTTTGTTCATAACATCCTTTATAAATTCAAGCAATTTCGGATTACCCAAAAATTCTCAAATCCGCATCAGTTTACTTACAAGAGATATATCTCGTTACTCTTCAAGAATTTCATAAAAAACATTTTAGGCCCTATATTTAAGATAAAATAATAAAACTTTCATGTTTAACACTCCTCCAAATTCAGCCTCTAAATATACAGAATAGGTGTCCCAAGATTATGCCTAATTCAAAAACCTAGGTTTTCAATTTCAAGATCAAGAATCAATTCAAGTTCTATCATGCATTCTAAACTCAATTAGCCTATCAAATTTTTTAATTAGCTTTATAATACACTTATAAACATCAAGAATTAAAAATCATTAATTTTTCCCAATAATTTTGATGTCGGCCGAATCATAGGGAGAGAAGGAGAGGAAGAAACTTTGAAGCTTTAACATAAAAAAATATTTGGTCATGCTTAAATTGAAATTTGAAGACATAAATTTAGAGTTTACCTTGGAATTTCATGGTTCTATAGGTGAGGATATGAGGGAGCCAGCCATTCCTTGATAAAAATGAGCTAGAATTTTCTTTTATTGACAATTGATGGAAATGAGGTGATTTTAATGTGTTTTGGATAAGCTTTAACTGAATGGATGGTGGAGATTTATTAAGGATGATCCAATGGCTAGTATTTTTGGCCCAATTTTGAATTTACAAAATTCATTAATGATAGATAAATATGAATACTTTTTAATTATAGTAAAATTCTTAACTTCTATTTAAGAAATTTTCATGCTTATGTAATAAATTTGACTAATGAAGTGTGGGGGGTCCACTTTCATTAACTTACCTATTATATTACTTTCATGTAAATTCAATTAAATTTTCTCCTCTTATACATATAGTGGGCCAGCCATAATGGTGTATGGTTGGGACTCATACTTGTTTCATATGTTCATGCACAGTTAGATTGTCATTTTCGACAGTTTTTGCGAAATGACTATTTTACCCTTTTTTATATTGTATATTATTGTAATCGCTATCACTGCAAATTATTAAACTTATTTTCATTAATCATATTCATAACATTCTTATGAGTACTTAAGTACTATAATATCACAATAAAAGAAAAAATTTATGTACATTTATTCGAGTATATCTGAGCTCAAATTTGACCTTACTATATCAATAATCGTTTAAATTGCCTTCCTATGGAACCATTGATAATCCTTAGAATTCTAATGGATATAGGGTATTACACTTCCTAGCCCATATAATGCATTCTTTCTTTTCCATGAATCATAGTAACAAAACCACAAAGCTAAAGGGCGGAAACAAAACTGATTAAACCTCTCGCAAAATCTGTATCACTAAGCCAATGTAGAAAGCTTACCTCCCATTTCTAAAGCCCCAGCGACTTGATAAAATCAAGCCACCCGAAAGGTCCCACCATAGACTAAAATCAAAGCATATCCCTCTCACTGCTCAAAGAGAGTCCAATCTCCAAAATCCAAGACCTAGATCGCTTGATGTGAGGCCTTGCCCAAGCACCAGTCCGATCCGCTAAGAGGGAATCAAAATACTCTTTTTGGGTTTTATTTCACATTGGATCCCCCGAGCTTAGATTGATTGGTTTTGAAAAATGATTTTGAGTCACCACCTTAATTTTATTTTATATGGGAAAAGTTAAGGGAAAAACCCAATTAAATGACTCCAATTATTTTTCCCAATAGAAAAGTTCACTAGTCTTAGATTACCAAAGAGGATTCGGAGACTAGGTTTTTGGTTTATTTAGAAAAAAATTAGTTTGGCAAGTTTAATACAAAATGGCTTAAAATTAATATCATGAATAAGTAAAAATGCATGAACAATTAAATATGCATGATCCCATTTATTCATTCCATAAAATAAAGCAATAAAACAAAATAAAGTAAAAATGAATAGAAATCAGTAAATCATAGATTACAATAAAAAAAAAAAAAAACCAAAATGTACTCTTTCTATCTAAGAGACTACTGGTATAATCTGCATCGAAATAACCAACTATGCTAAATGAAGAATCTCTAGGATACCATAATTCTAAATGTAATGTTCCATGTAAATATTTCAAAATTCTTTTGACCGCATTTAAATAAGACTCTTTATGATAAGATTAAAACATATCACATAAGTATACACTATACATAATATCGGGTTTAGAAGCCGTAAGATGAAGAAGTGAGCCAATCATACCTCTATACTTCTTTTCATTTACAAGCTTACCCAACTTATATTTGTCAAGTTTAGTTGATGTGCTCATTATTGTTTTGCTACTCTTGCAACCATCCATTCAAAATTTCTTCAATAATTATTTAGTGTACTTGGATTGGTTGATGAAAATCTCATCTTTGCATTGTTTGATTTGAAGACCAAGAAAAAATTTGAGCTCTCCCATCATACTCATTTCAAATTCCCTAGTCATACACTTAGCCAACTCTTCACAAAGATTTTCATTAGCACCAAATATAATATCATCAACATAAATTTGAACAATGAGTGTATCATTATTGTGCTTTTTCACAAAAAGTGTAATGTCAAACTTTCCTTGAACAAAATCATTTTTTAACAAAAAAGAACTAAAGCTTTCATACTAAGCTCTAAGTGTTTGTTTCAATCCATACAAGGCTTTAGTCAATTTAAAAACATGATTTGGAAGTTCATGATCCTCAAAACCAAGAAGTTGTTCTACATAAACTTCCTCTTCAATAAAACCATTTAAAAATGTACTTTTTACATCCATTTGAAATAGTTTAAAATTCATGTGACATGCATATGCAAGTAATATCCTAATAGCCTCTAATCTTGCCATTGGAGCATAGGTTTCATCATAGTCTATGCCTTCCTCTTGGTTATACCCTTTGGCAACCAATCTGGCTTTGTTCCTAGTGATGGAACCATGCTCATCTAACTTATTCCTATACACCCATTTGGATCCAATAATTGGATGATCCTTGGGTTTAGGAAAAAGATTCCAAACTTTATTTCTCTCAAATTTGTTGAGTTCTTCTTGCATAGCAATCACCCAACACTCATCATTTAGAGCCTCACCAATAGTCCTTGACTCAAATTAAGAAACAAAGGCAAGATAATTATCTAAGGATTTAAAATGAGATATAGTACTTACACCTTTTGAAGTTTCACCAATGATAAGTTCTTTGGGGTGGTCTTTGGGGTAGCTCCATTCTTTTTGGAATCCTTGAGTATGATCCTCTTATTTTTGAGGTTGAGCTTCAACATCTTGTTGACTCTCCTGATTCACCATCTCTTCCCTTAAATTGTCCTCAATTTCAAACTTTTTCGAATTCTCCTACAAAATCATCAAGGACACTACCTTTTCCAAGATCAAGCTTACTAGATTCATCAAAAACAACATTCATAGACTCTTCAACCACTAAAGATTTCTTATTAAAGACCCTATAAGCATTGCTAGTGGTGGAATAGCCAAGAAAAATGCCATCATCCATTTTGGATGTAAATTTTCCAAGGTTATCCTTGGTGTTCAATATATAGCACTTGCAACCAAATACTCTAAGATATGAAATTTTGGGTTTTCTTCCATTCCATAACTTATAAGATATTTTATTTAAAATTAGTCTTTTAAAAACACGGTTTGCAATATAACAAAAAGTATTAACGGATTTCGCCCAAAAGTATGTAGGAAGACCATACTCATTGAGCATTGTTCTAGCCATATCTACTAATGTTCTATTTTTCCTCTCTACAACACCATTTTGTTGTGGTGTTCTAGGAGATGAGAAATTATGCGAAATACCATACTCAATGCAAAAGTTTTCAAAAGATTCATTTTCAAATTCTTTTCCATTGTCACTTGCAATTTTTGAAATTAAATAACCTTTTTCATTTTGAACTGTTTTTGCAAAAATTTTAAATGCATCAAAAGCATCACTCGTATGAGTTAAGAAACTAACCCAAGTAAATCTAAAGTAATCATCAACAAGTATGTAAGCATAAAG
>CATKHJ011035586.1:0-10761 GCA_949750685.1 Vernicia montana
GCACTTAGATGCCGCACACATTACCTGCGGTACCGCAGGAGCATCCTGTGGCAACCGTAGGATTATTCTGCGGTACCGCAGGAGCATCTTGCAGCAACCGCAGGATTGCTCTGCGGTACCGCAGGAGCTTCCTGTGGGACCTGCAGGCCCAAGTCCATTTTTGGGCCTGTTTTCTGCCATTCTCCTTCCGCTTGACCGCCACACTTCCGCCAATGGTTAATCAGGTTCAACCATACACTGAGGTGCAAAATTAAGGGTTCACAATAGTGCAGAAATTACACTGTATAATTAAATAACATACAGTGCAAAAATAACACTGTATAATTAATTAGCAGGTAGAATGAAAAAATTTTTAGGGAAAAAATGTAGGGTATTACATTCTCACCCCCTTAAGAAAATTCATCCTCGAATTTAAAATGAAGTGCTCACCTTCAAGAGTTGACTAGATGCGGATATTTTTGAATCATCTCGTCCTCGCTTTCCCATGTGCATTCTTCAACATTACGATTCCGCCACTGGACTTTAATCATTGCTATCACCTTGTTCCTTAGTTTCTTCACTTGTCTATCCAGAATGGCTATTGGCGTCTCTTCATAGGACAATTCTCCATCCACTTCAATAGCTTGTGGTTGAAGGACCTGCGATGGGTCCGGCACGTACTTCCTCAATATGGATACATGAAAAACTGGATGGACATGCGTCAAAGTCAGCGACAAGGCTAATCTGTATGACACTTCTCCCACTTTGTTAAGGATCTCAAAGGGCTCGATATACCGAGGAGACAACTTTCCTTTCTTGCCAAATCTCATGACACCCTTTATGGGGGAAACCTTAAGGAATATATAGTCCCCCACCGCAAAGTGGATCTCCTTTCTCTTTGGGTCAGCGTAACTTTTCTGTCCGCTGAAGGCTGTCTTCAACCTTTCTTGAATGAGTGGTACTTTGTATGTGGTCTTCTTGAGTAACTTCGGCAATTCCACATATTTGTCCCCCGCTTCAACCCAACAGATGGGGGAACGACATTTTCTCCCATACAGAGCTTCGTATGGAGCCATGCTGATGGAAGAATGGAAGCTATTGTTGTAAGCGAATTCGACTAATGGAAGATGTCTGTCCCAACTACCTCTAAAATCCAAAATGCACATTCTCAACATATCCTCCAAGGTTTGGATTGTCCTTTCGGACTGTCAATTAGTCTGCGGGTGAAATGCAGTACTGAAGTCCAATCGCGTTCCCAACACTTCTTGTAATTTCTGCCAAAACCTTGAAGTGAACTAGGTACCCCTATCTGAGATGATAGACACTGGAACCCCATGCAAACTCACTATCTTATTCAGATACAATCGCACATAATCTACTGCCGTATAAGTGGTCTTCACCTCTAGAAAGTGTGCGGACTTGGTCAACCGGTCCACAATGACCCATATAGAATTGCATCCCTTGGAAGTTCTCGGCAAACCCACCACGAAATCCATGGCGATTCATTCCCATTTCCATTCCGGTAGTTTTATCTCTTTCAATAACCCAGAAGGTCGTTGATGCTCAAATTTCACCTGTTGACAGGTCAAACAAGATGCTACAAAATTCGCTACATCCTTCTTCAACCTCGGCCACCAATAGTAATTCTTCACGTCGTGATACATCTTGGTGGCCCCGAGTGTACGGTGTAGGGAGTCTGGTGTGCCTCCAATAAGATCTTCCCCTTGAGTCCATCTGTGTCTGGTACACATACTCTAGTTCCACACATGAGCACACCACCTCTCACTTCAAATTTCGAAGCCTTTCCCAATCCCACTTCTTCCTTTAATTTCAGTAACTGCAAATCCTTGTCTTGCAAGGCTTTGATCTCGTCGATGACCTTCAGTTTCACTTGAAAGTGTGCCACTAACACTTATGCTCCGTTGACTTCGAATCGAACTCCTTGATTGAACAATTCCTTCAGTTCCTTCACAATAGGCCTCTTACACACTGCCATATGCGACAAACTTCCCATCGATTTTCTGCTTAGGGCATCGGCCACCACATTGGCCTTACCAGGATGATAGAGAATCTGGCAGTCCTAATCCTTCAACAGTTCCACCCATCTCCTCTGTCTCAGATTTAAATCTCTTTGCTTTAGGATGTATTGGAGACTCTTATGATCCGTGAAGGTTTCACATTTCTCTCCATACATGTAGTGCCTCCAAATCTTTAAGGCAAAAATGACTGCTGCCATCTCCAGGTCATGAGTAGGGTAATTCACTTCGTGCTTTTTGAGTTGTCTCGATGCATAAGCAATGATCTTCCCATTCTGCATCAATACGCACCTAAGTCCTACCCTTGAAGCATCACAATAGACGGAAAACTCGCCTACTCCTTTGGGCAAAGCGAGAATCGGGGCTGAGATGAGACAATTCTTCAATTTCTGAAAACTCTCTTCTCACGCTTCATCTCACTTATACTTTACTTGTTTCCTTGTCAGTTTTGTCAATGGCATGGCGATCTTATAAAAATCTTTTACGAACCAGCGGTAGTAACCCGCTAAGCCCAAAAAGCTACGAATCTCTGTAACGGACGTTGGCCGAGGCCAGTCTACTACTGCCTCCACCTTCTGATCAACCTGAATCCCATCCTTGCTTACCACATGACTAAGGAAGTCCACACTGTCCAACCAAAATTCACACTTAGACTGCTTTGCATAGAGTCTATGCTCCCTCAATGTCTGTAGTACCATTCTTATATGTGCTTCATGTTCCTCCTTGCTCTTCGAGTACACAAGAATGTCATCGATAAAGACTATCACAAACTTATCCATGAACGGCTTGAAAACTCGGTTCATTAAGTCCATGAAAGCCGTTAGGGCATTCGTCAAGCCAAACGGTAATACTGTGAACTCGTAGTGGCCATACCGTGTCCTAAATGCGGTCTTACAGATGTCCTCTCCCCTGATTCTTAACTGATGGTAACCAGATCTCAAATCGATCTTAGAGAAATGGCTAGCTCCTTGTAATTAATCGATGAGATCATCAATCCTCAATAAAAGGTACTTGTTCTTCATCGTGACCTTGTTCAGTTGACGGTAGTCGATGCACAATCTGAACAATCCGTCCTTCTTTTTGACAAATAGGACCGGAGCACCCCATGGTGAACTACTCGGTCTCACAAAACCTTTATCTAAGAGGTCTTACAGTTGCACCTTCAACTCTCTTAACTCTGTAGGTGCCATGCGGTACGAGGGTATAGAGATGGGCTGAGTGCCCGGCAGAAGCTCTACACAAAACTCTATTTCCCACTCCGGTGGAATTCCAGGCAGTTCTTTCAAAAACACGTCAAAAAACTCATCGATCACTGGCACTTTCTTCACACTGCTTTTCGAGATCTCCCTCGTATCAACAACATGGGCTAGATACACTTCACATCCTTTCTTTAGGAGCCTTCTAGCTCCAATGGCTGATATCATATTCGATGGAAGCTCACTTCGGTCACCTTGGTACACAAAATTCTTTCCCACTTCGGGTCTGAATTCTATCCTCTTTGCACGGCAATCGATGTGGGCATCATGCGATGATAGCCAATCCATTCCTAGAATGACGTCAAACTTGAGCACATCTAGTTCAAGCAATTCCATGGGCAACTTCCTACCCTAAATTTCCACAATATGATTTCTATACACTTGATATACTTCTGCTGATTCTCCTAAGGGTGTAGTTACTGCTAGGGGTTCATGCATAGTTTCCCTAACTTTACCCAATTTCTGAGCAAAACATGGAGCAACAAAAGAGTGAGTAGCACCCGAGTCAAACAAGCATCTTGCCCTAACATATTGGATAGGAATAGTACCTGTCACTGCTGTGTTTGATGCACGAGTTTCCTGCCGATTTAAGGCATAAACTCTCCCTTTTCCCTTCCCTTCAACAACTTGCACTAAACCGGAGGTCTGTCCCGAGCCTCTGCCCCTGGCTCCCTGAACTCTGTTATCTGCTCGGCTCATTTGCACAGTAGGCTACAAAGCTGCTGCTACAGTCCCTTGATTTCCCATCATCGGGCAGTTCTTGATGAAGTGACCCATCTGGCCACACTTGAGGCATGCACCGAAATTCCTCCTACAAACCCCTCTGTGCTTCCTTCCACAGGTGGCACAAGTAGGAACAGTCTGACTTTACTGTCCTAGCCGATAGTTACTCACGTTCCCCGGTGCTGAAGCTACAGACATATTCTCGGTGCGATTCTGGCTCTTGTTTCCTCCTCAAAACTGCTAAGGAGAAGTGGAAGCTACCGGCTGGTCCGGTCCTCTCATATAAGGGTTTCCTCCTCTGTGTTAGCCACCGTGGCCCTTACTCTTGTTCTTCCTTTTGTGATCCCTTTCAGTCCTTTTGGCCTTCTCCGCTTTGTGTCTAGTCTCAATCAGTTTGGCCTTATCCACCAGCTTGGCCATGGTCGAAAAGTCAATGGCCACCAATGCATTGTACAAAGGAGTGATTAGCCCTCTGCGACATCGATCGATTCGGCTAGCTTCTGTCGGCACAATATGAGGAGCAAACTTGCTCAATCTGGCGAACTCCCTCGTATAGTCCAATACCAATATTCTTGGCTTTTGCTTCAGCTGTTTGAACTGGAGAGCTCGGTTCTGTCTCTCTCCCTCAGTAAGAAACTGATCAGTAAGTTCTTGTTTGAACGTGGCCCAAGTGGGCGGATCATCACCATATAGTCGTTCCTCCACATTCCTCTCAAACCAATACCAAGCTTCCTTCTTCAACTGTAAACCCACTAACTCGATCACCTTGACATCCGAGAAAGGTAATCTTTGGACAAGCTTGTCCATCTCGTCGAGAAACTCTTGGGGCTTGTCAATCTCTTCCCCATTGAAGACTAGAGGCTTTAGTCTCCTGAAATCATGAATGGAAACTCCCTCATCGAGAAGCATCATCCTCTCAATACATCCCGGTGCTCGTACAGGTGGGAACCCTCATCTCTCTAGGCACAGGTGGTGCCATAGGGGGCGGTGGTGGCATCTCTTGCCGATCCCTCCTCAGCTCCGCTAGTTCATGCCTCAGATCACAGATTTCTTGCCTCATCATCTCCATGTCCTCTGGAGGGTTATGTCCACTTCCACTCTGAGTGCGCTGCCTCGATCAAGGTGGCTTCTCAGACTCCGCTCTAACGTGCACTGAAGGGACAACTAAAGCAACATTTGGCGCTACACTCTCAATGCTGTGACAGTGTTCTTCCTCTATGTACATAGCCTCTCTAGGCGGTGTACCCAAATGTGGTCTACTTCGAGGTGGCATCTATACCACAAGTACGGGTTGTCATTCAATACGCAACATCAATATCAATCAATATCCGCACACCTATGCTGTGGACAATGTAGAAAAGAGTCAAGGTAAAAGACTGAAGTCCAAAATTGTAAATCGGGATAGGGATGGTGAAGATAGAGATGATGAGGATACTGGGGTTATCCCTTCACTTTGAAGGGATGGAAGGCATAATAATGGGAACCGGGGATTATTTCAAGATGAAGTACGATCCTAACATGCCAATGATCATAGAGGTGAACGAAGAAACCAGAAGAAAGATGATCAGTTAGAAAAAGATCAAAACAAACAGTATCTTAGTGGTGAAGGACATTCTAAGAAGAGGGAAAGAGGAGCAGAAATGTCTCAATCACTCTCCTCACACCATAGAAAACATAAAGACCAACACAGTCAAGAAGCTACCAATCAGCACAATCCAGAAGGGATGAGAGAAGTAATGAAAAAGTTTTTCGAGGAAATGGGTGGAGATAGAGGAAAGAAGGTAATGGATAAAAATCTGGCACTTGCTTTGAAATCGCCTTTTGTGAAAAGAATTAGTGATTATAAATTGCCAGAAAAATTCAAACCAACTACTATCACAAGATATGATGGAGAGTCAGACCCAAAGATTCATGTGATGGATTACAAACACGCTATGGAATTGCAAACCACAAGCGATGCAGTATTATGTAAGGCCTTCCGAGGATCCCTAAAGGGGGCAACAACAAGGTGGTTCGATGGATTAGAAGAAGAAAGCATAAGTTCTTTTAGGCAACTTGTAGAAAGTTTTATCTATCGGTTCGCTGTAAGTATGCCAACAGAGAAAAGAACTCAGTTCCTGGAACAGGTAGTTCAAGAAGATAATGAATCTCTTCAAAATTATGTGGCACATTTTAATAGAGAAGCTTTGAAGGTGACAAGGCTAGATCAATCCAGGGCTGTCGAAACACTCTAGAATGGTACAATTCATAAGGGTTATTTTAAAGCCCTAAGTCGACATGCACCTCAATCCTTAGAAGAAGCAATGGCTATAGCCCAAAAATATATTAGGCAAGACGATTTCTATAAAAATAGTTTTATTTCGAAGAGGAAACAACTGGAAGTTTTTAATCCACCAGATATTGTCAAAAAATAGAAGAAGGAGAATGAACAGCCCCTATTGATGGAGAAGAATGAAAAAGATACCAACTTTAGAAGAAGAGGTCCGGGAAGACCTAGACAACCACAATTTGATCCTTCAAAGTTCACACCTCTCATTGCAAGTCCAACAGAGGTGTTTGCAGCATTCCAAGACCAAAATATATGGATGAGACCTAAGCCGATGAGAAGAACTCCAAAATTGAGAGACAAAACCATATATTGTGTCTTTCATGATACTCATGGCCACAATACCAATGAGTGCAGGTCATTGATGGAAGAAATCGAAAGACTCATTCAACAAAGGTATCTCGGGAAGTTTTTGAAGCAACCAAGAGTTGGTCGACAAGAGTCAGAAGTTATTCAAGACAGAGGTAAACAACCTGCGAATGATGGTTCGACAGATATAATTCATTATCTAACTGGAAGACCTGTTCAATCTCCAATCAGCAAAACTAAAGCTAAGGCTTTAGCACGGAAACGAGAGACACCAAAATTTGTATTCTGTAATGGAGCAAAAATGTAGATGGATGAGAACGTATCAAATGCTTCATATGCAAATCCCATGGTAATTTAAGCTATCATTGCTAATTTTTTAGTAAAGAGAATTTTGGTAGATGATGGCAGTTCTGTGAATTTGATTACTATAAAGGCATATTAAAAAATGGGATTGAAAGAAGAAGATCTAGAAGAATTGAATAATCCTATTCGCATATTGGACGGATCCGAAGTCCCATCAAGAGGAGTGATAAAACTACCTTTTACCATAGGCTTAGCACCATAATGTGTAACTATAATAGCTACTTTTGTAGTTGTTCAAACATTGCTAGCCTATAATGTTTTAATAGGGCGACCATTATTATATGTGCTGGATGCTTCGGTCAATATCAGTAGAATAAAGATGGTAATTCCAAAGCCATCAGGGGGAGAATTCTATGTATATGGAACTCAGACTGATGAACCAAGTGAATCAAAGACAAATCAAAAGAAAAGAAAGCAGTATTTTGAGGAAGTGGCAATGATTGAGATAAAGGAGAAGATAGGTGAGTTAAGGCCATCTCAACGAACTGAACCAGTGGAAACATTAGAAAAAGTATTTGTTCAAGAAGGGACCCAAAGAGATTTTTGCTCATCAATTCTTCTTTAACCGAAGAACAGAACGAAGAAGCTCGACACTTTCTAAGGGAAAGCTTGCCCAGCTTTGCTTGGACCTCAGCTGAGATGAAAGGGGTCAGTTCAGAGATCATTACACATCAACTTAGTGTTAATCCTGATTTCAAGCCCATAAAGCAAAAGCAGAGATGCTTCGGAACTGAACGACAGGCCATTATTGATGGCGAAGTTGATAAATTGATGGAGGCGGGATTCATTCGAGAAGTTTATTATCCTAAATGGTTGACCAATGTTATCTTAGTGAAGAAACCCAATGGAACCTATAGAATGTGCGTTGATTTTACTGATTTAAATAAAGCTTGTCCCAAGGATTCATTTCCGTTGCTAATGATTGACAAGTTAGTAGATTCAACAGCCAGTTATGGTTTTTTATCTTCACTAGATGAAAAGCAGGGATATCACCAAATCAGGATGCATCCTAATGATGAAGAAAAAAACATCCTTTATCACTGAGAAAGGCACTTACTGTTACATGACCATGCCTTTTGGTCTTAAAAATGCCGGAGCCACCTATCAACATCTTATCAACAAGATGTTCAAAGATTTGTTGGGAAAGAATTTGGAGGCATATGTTGATGATATGATAGTCAAAAGCAAGAGCTTCGAAGATCATATTCGAGACCTATTGGAAGTGTTCACAGTGATGAATGAGTATGGAATGAAGTTAAATCCTGAAAAATGCGCTTTCTTTATTAGAGGAGGGAAATTCCTCGGGTTTATGGTCAGCGAATGAGGAATAGAACCCAATCCAGACAAAGTGAAGGCCATTCTTGATATGTCACCTCCGAAGAATATGAAAGAGGTTCAAAGACTGACCAAAAAGATAGCAGCCCTCAATAGGTTTTTGTCCCGATCTGCAGAGAAGTATATACCTTTCTTTAAAAAATTGAGAAAGACAGATACTTTTGAATGGACAATGGAATGCGAAGTAGCCTTCGAACAACTTAAAGCTTTTCTTAGTTCTGAATAGATTTTGAGTAGACTGTTGCCTGGTGAACAAGTCTTGATTTACCTATCTGTTTCAGACCAAGCTATAAGTTCAGTGCTGATACGAGAAGAAGGCTCCGCACAGAAGCCAATTTATTATTTCAGTAAAGTACTACAAGGAGCTGAACTGAATTATATTCCAATCGAAAAGCTTGCCTATGCTTTGCTCTTATCTGCTAGGAAATACAAGGTTTATTTGCAAGCTCATTAAGTAGTAGTTATAATGGACCAACCACTTCAGAAAGTCCTTTATAAACCAGAGACTTCGGGTAGAATGTTATATTGGTCCGTTGAATTAAGCTAATATGGATTGCAATACAAACCTCGATCAGCCATCAAAGCTCAGGCTTTAGCTGATTTCATCTCCGAATGTTCTTTCTCAACTGCAGTCCCACCTGTCGATCAAGCTACACCACTTGAAGCTGTTAGAGAAACCAAATCAATCACAACATCAATTTCGCCAAGTTCCACCTAGGAACTCTATATGGATGGAGCAAGTAGTACTGTAAGTAGCGGAGAAGGTATTGTACTGCGAAAAGAAAATGGTTTTTTGCTGGAATACGCCTTGAGACTAGATTTTGCAACTACAAATAATACAGCTAAATATGATGCAATGATTTAAGGGTTATTGCTTGCTGATTATTTGCAGTTAGAAGCTCTTAAAGTCTATAGTGATTCTCAATTGATTATCGGCCAAATCAAGGGAGAATTTGAAGCAAAAGATGAAAATATGCTAAAGTACTTAGACAAGACCATGGCCCTGATGCAGAAAATGAAGGGTAGAGAGGTTGATATTTAATTTCATAAAATTCCTTGGATTGATAATTGCCGAGTAGATAGCCTCAGTAAACTGGCAGCTACTCATCCAGCAGAGCTTTCTCGAAGAATCTTCATGGGGTCATTAGACCATTCTAGCATTCAAGATAACGAAGAGGTTATGCAGGTTGATGAAGAGCCCAGTTGGATGGACACCATCAACGCCTATCTCCCTATAGATCCTAAAAAGGTAAGAAAGGTACAATATCGGAGCGCTCATTTTTAATTACATAATGGAATGTTGTACAAAAGAGCCTATTCACTACCATGGTTGAAGTGTCTCAAGCCTACAGAAGCAGATTATGTACTTCGGGAGATACATGAAGGATCATGTGGCATGCATATTGGTGGTAAAGCTTTAGCTGCGAAGGTGATCAGACAATGATACTTTTGGCCAATGATTAAACAAGATGCAATCAAGTTGGTACAACAATGCCCTGTTTGTCAAAAATATGCTCGTAATAAATGCACTCCAGCTGCAGAACAAGTTCCCATCACAGGCTCTTGGTCGTTTGCCAAATGGGGAATTAATATATTAGGATCTTTCCCGATGGCTTCGGGTCAAAGGAAATTTCTACTTGTAGCTGTTGAATACTTCACTAATTGGATAGAAGCTGAAGCACTTGCTACCATCTCAGTAGAAAAGATTATCAACTTCCTATGGAGAAATGTTTTATCTCGATTTGGGGTTCCATATCAACTTATTAGTGATAATGGAAAATAATTTGATAATGCTAAAGTGAAAGCTTTTTGCGATGGTCTTTAGATTAAGAAACACTTCTCATCCATTGCTCACCCACAGTCAAATGGGCAAGTTGAAGTAGTTAACTGAACTATTCTACAAGGGCTGAAGAAACGGTTAGACGGTTATGGACGAGGCTGGACAGAGGAACTTTACCATATGTTATGGGCATATCGAATAACCTCGTGGGAATCCACTGGTGAAACTCCTTTCAGTTTAACTTATGAAATCGAGGCTGTAATTCTAGTCGATATTGGCATGCCAAGTGGAAGAATCAACTTTCTCAAAGATGAGCAAAATGAACAAGCATGAAGAGTTGATTTAGACCTCCTAGAAGAACTTCGAGAGAAAGCAATAATTCGCTTAGAGGCCTACAAAACTAGAGCAGCCAATTACTTCAACAAAAAAGTGAAAATTCGAGTGTTTGCTGAAGGAGATCTAGTTATGAGACAACTTAAAGCCACAGGCCGAAGAGAAGGATTGGGAAAGCTCGCTCCAACCTGGGAAGGACCATTTCAAGTTCAGAAAGTAATTGGTCCAGCAACATACAAGCTTGTAACATTAGAAGGAGTTGAAATTCCTCACACTTGGAATATTCAACACCTTAAAATGTATTATAAATAAAACAAGTAA
>CATKHJ011035873.1:0-16829 GCA_949750685.1 Vernicia montana
ACACACACACACACACACACACACACAATCTCCTTTACAAATTAAGATGTGAAATCAAACTCAAACAAATCTAAAAAATTATGTCAAAAAAAATAAAGGGGGTTTTACACAAATATTTAAAAAATACAAAATATTCTAAAATATGTTTTCTCTTCTTTTCTTTTTCAATAATATAATTTATTAAATTTTATATTTTAAAAAATATATTATAAGTATAAAAAAAGGAAAATTTTTTAAAATTTAAAAAGATAAAAAGGTATTTTTGAAAAAAAAAATTATATTTTGTGTAATTTCTTAAAAAAAAAATTAAAATTTATTAAAGGACTGTAACATGAGTGGCCGAATCTTCCCATAAGGGGTCGGACTCAACCCGACCCAATACCGATTGAAAAGCAAACTCTGACATGGATATGAATTCAGTGCATCACTCTACTTCTACCTCTGGATGGCCTACTGTGGAGTCCTCTCCAATTCTTCTTCTTCAATCTTCAACAAGGTAAAGCTAACTCTATTTGCATCTATCAATTAACATTTTGAATAATATTTTTTAAAAAATGGAAGGCCACATACTAAAAGAAAATATTAGATTTCTAGTTCCTTCTGCTGCCGACAAGTCTTCAGTTTTTAATATATTTTCTTTTTGTTTGCTTTACTTTCTCAGCAACCAAACAGTAGTTGTTTGATACTCTACTATGTTTATCTCAACAATCTTTCAGAATTCAGTTTTTTTTTTCCTTCATTTCCCGCGTTTTCTCAGCTATCAAACAGCGTGCAGTTTTCTTGTTTCAATTTTCGATTTATTTATCTCTATGAATTCTGATTTTAAGCGGTTAACTTTTTTCTCTTAACTTTTTGCCACTGTATCAGAAACCTATTGCTCTGAAGTCAAGATTTTCGAATTTGCAAGTTTATCAAAGTCAACGAATGAGAACCTTCATGGAAATGGAAGGAAATGGTGCTCCAGCATCAAATGATGCCTCTAAAACGAAAATTCCACACGTGTTGACAGTTGCTGGCTCTGATTCTGGTGCTGGTGCTGGAATTCAAGCTGATCTTAAGGCTTGTGCTGCTCGTGGAGTGTATTGTTCCACTGTGATAACTGCCGTTACTGCACAAAACACTGTTGGAGTTCAGGTCACATTTTGATTGCATTCTGTTTGGTCAATGAGATTTACAGTTTGTTTGGTCACTGAGAAAATTAATTCTAGAAAGGAGTAGTTATTAATTCTAGATTTTATATTTTTCTATTTCATGGGAATGCATAAATTATTTGGCGTAGATGAGTTGAGGATTAATAAATAAAACAGAGAGAAACCATGTATTAGAAGTAATTTGGTGATTTTGTTAATGTTTGTACCTTGGAATGTTATGTTGGAGGTTGTACTGAAAATTGTGCATTTTGTTTATTATCTTCTTTTGTACATTTTTTTGTGGTTGTTAGGGTGTAAACATTGTGCCTGAGGATTTTGTTGCTGAGCAGTTGAAGTCAGTGCTGTCTGATATGCAAGTTGATGTGGTAAGTTTAATTTATAGGTTGCTATGGGTACTCCTTCAAACCTGACATGGTTTTTCCTTTGTCAATGACCATTATGATAAAGCATGTATAGAAATGCTATTGAAGAAGAAGAAAAAGAAATGACGTTAACATTTCAGTTTTTGTTTTATTGTGCTGTCTACAAGCTTGATGATGGACAAAAAACTTTTGAATACTAACTATGGGTTACCCTTTGAAGTGCTCATCATGCTGGCTCTTTTTTTTCTCCCTTTCAATCATATTTTTCATGTATGATTTTGTAATGAATTGTTGATAATCTGATTATGAAATGATGTTAGGTGAAAACTGGCATGCTACCTTCTATTGGCATAGTCAAGATCCTTCTTCAAAATCTGAAGGAATTTCCAGTTCAAGGTATGCAGAAGAATTGAAAATTGATTGATTTATTTTGTGATTACAATTCTAGTGGCTTTTGAGTTGACTTAGTCAGATAATTGAAGGCAGCTTTGGTGGTTGATCCTGTCATGGTATCTACAAGTGGAGATGTGCTAGCTGGTCCTTCCGTCCTTTCTAGTTTTCAGTAAGTTAAAATTTATGTTTTAAAGTGATATTATAGTCATGCCTATCAGTTTATGTACTTCTATCCAAAACTTATTTACCTAACTTGCCCTCGTTCGACCATGCATTGAACTGCTTGGGATTTTGTTGACCTCTCCGTATGTTGCATGTGCGTCTGGCATCTCATTTTTCATGCTTTCTTGCCACGAAACTCTCTCCATTTCAAAACATTGAAAGTCTCTAATAATGCTAGACATAGATGAGACATAGCAATGGTTGACATTTTGATCCTTGATGAGCTAACTTTGCCACAAAGGTTGCTAATGTGCTGACAATGGTGAATTGATTTGTATATATAGGAAGGCCATTCTATTACTTTTAGTTTTTGTTTGAGCCTTTAGATTTTGTGCATTTGTAATATTGGAATTTACAGTAATCTCGAAGTCCGGTTCTTGAATGCAGAGAGGAGCTTCTTCCAATGGCTGACATCATCACTCCAAATATAAAAGAAGCATCTGCTTTACTTGGTGGCATGCCACTTCAAACAGTTGCTGACATGCGCTCTGCAGCAAAACTTTTGCATGCAATAGGTCCTAGGTTAGTGGAATTTGCTTTAATTCATTGGTCACTGATGATGAGCTGGTTTTGTGAAATTATTATGTACCTTCTATTTCTTTGCTGTTCCAAGTGTTTATAAATTCAAAAATTAACTTCTTTACAGGAGTTGTGCTGTTTATGGAAGCTGTAAATATTGTTCTTGTTCAAATCACAACCTTTTCTTCTTTAAAAATAAAAAGAATAAGGTCTGAGGTCGTTTTTTACTACCTTTAATCTGATATATAAACTTTAAACAACAAAGGATGAGCTTTTTGACTTTGATTTTATATTTGAACAGATAAATTTTTTTTGAAAGGGTTAAAGTGTATTTGAGTGTTATGTGATTAGAGAATATCCATCAAGTTAGAAGAAGCATTCCCATGATTGTTACAGCTTGCAAGTATAATAATGGTCAACACTTCAGCTAGAATATTTGATGAAAGTATTACCTGTGGAAATGTGATGGATAACCATTGTCTGTTATGCAATTAATCCCATGTCAAACAACATAGCAAGGTTAAGGATGCCATAAGTCATAGCATAATTTTACATAATGGCTGTTACATAATGCAACAGCTGTATGTATCATCTTTTGGCTTGCCGTTAAATTTCAGGCTGTTTCACAACAGATATTTGGGAATTGCAGGTCAAATTGTCTGTTATGGCCATTACCTTTGCTTTTATACAGACATTATATGTAGATATCCCTTTTTGCAAGCTAATCTTTACAAAGATTCATGATAGCACTGGCCCCTATCTGTACTCTCCGACTGTGATGCCATGATATCATGGTATTGTAACCATGACCACAATTTAAAACCTTAAATCATAGCACAACATGAATAGGCCAATTAGGAGTGGAAAGATATTGGACTGAGAGGTAAATAGATCCTGTACGATCTGGCTGCTCTCTGTTTCAATGGATTATCGAGCTTGTGTTATCATATTTGCATGTGTAGGTTGTTTAAGTTCTCTTATTTTTCTCATTAATGATTGTCCCAAAGGAGAATAAAAAGCTTTGACATAAGAAACTGAACTCTGCAGCTCCATTTCTTGCTTCTTCTCTAGCATGCACAAGTACTTTGTGTTGTATATGTCACTGCTCTTCTTGTAGCAAATCTATTTGATAGAATGGATGTATCAACTTAAAATGAAAGGATAAAAAAGAATTGGGTTCAAAAAGTGTTGTGTACTTAAACTTCATTGATTTTGCCTTCCAGAAATGTACTTGTCAAAGGCGGTGACCTCCCTGACTCTTTGGATGCTGTAGACATTTTCTTTGATGGTAACCCTAAGTTTTACAGAATTCTTGATCAATAATAATATTTACGTTTTCTTCATTTGACATGCACATGAAGTGTTAATGTTTAAGGTAAATTTCACTCAATGAATTGTTTGCTTTGCAGGTAAAGACTACCATGAGCTTCGCTCACCTCGCGTAAAAACTTGTAACACCCATGGCACTGGTTGCACTTTGGCATCATGTATAGCAGCTGAACTGGCAAAAGGTTCTCCAATGCTCTCGGCTGTTAAGGTAATTATATAGTTCTTATGCTTTCAGTGTCCATCTAACTTCAAATATTTTGTGATTCAATAATCTAGTGACAAAAGTATCTGAAGGGCTTGTGAAGTTGAGAATGGACTGTAAAATTAGTCAACAAAGTATTGGCAGTCTTTCATTTTTTTTTTTGGTCTCAAGTTTTTAACTTTCAAGAATAATCTAAATTTGTATTATGGAATTGATTCTTGCAATCAAGAATGACATAATTGTCAATAGGCTATCTTTCATGAATCATTAAGATGGATGTAAATGTTATTGGATCTTGAGAAAGATGCTCAAGTTCTTGCATGTTGAAAAGTGACTATTTTTGTCTCTTCTGCCTGAAAGAGACAGGGCAGTGGTTGCAGGAGGGTTATCATGACATATGAGGTCCTTTGCTATTGTGGTGGGCTTACTATCTATGGGACCTTCATGTCCTTTTTCCAACTCTCTCTCTCATTTTGTTTCATTTATATTTTTTTTGCCCTGCTTTTAAGTGGTATATGACTATCCTAGCTCTTATGTATCTTGAATTTGGGGCAGGTAGCTAAGCGCTATGTTGAGACTGCCTTGGAATATAGCAAAGACATTTTCATTGGAAATGGGCGTCAAGGTCCCTTTGACCACATTTTAAGGCTTAAGAATGGTATTCACAACTCTTGTAGACAGGGGACATTCAATCCAAGTGACTTATTTTTGTATGCTGTTACGGACTCTCAGATGAATAAAAAGTGGGGACTATCTATGGTGGATGCTATTAAAGCAGCAATAGAAGGAGGTGCTACCATCGTTCAGTTGAGGTTTGATTGCTTATTGCTTGTTCCACATTCACAAGACTGGAATTTTTTCCCCCTTCTCAAAATAAACTTGTAAAAAGAAAATTGAAATAATTTTCCTAACACATACCTAAGTCTTGTGTTTTTGAAATTTCCATCTTAGTAACCTTTCTTTTTCCATTTGAATATTCCTCAGTTGTTTCCTCTCCTATAATTTTGTTTTTCATTAGTTCACATGATATCAGAGAAAATTGTTAGTGGTTCTATTGTTTGAAGTATCTCAACTATTTTTGTTTGCAGTATCTCAACTATTTGTTTCCATCTATATGCGTGCCTGCCGTTGTTGAATAGATGCATCTTTTATTCATTCACTCAATATTGTTACCTTAAAGATGTTGATGTATTTATAAATATTGCTTTGTGTTATTAGCTTGACCTATGCATGGAGTAACTGTCCATGTAAAATGATTCATATGCAAAGCTTCTTTTGCTGATATTGAAAATTTGCTTCTTAGGGAGAAGGATGCAGATACAAGGGAGTTTTTGGAAACAGCAAAAGCATGTCTTGAGATTTGCCGCTCCCATGGAGTGCCTCTATTGATAAATGACCGAGTTGATGTAGCCCTTGCATGCGATGCAGATGGGGTGCATGTTGGTCAGTCTGACATGCCTGCTTGTACTGTCCGTACTCTTCTTGGCCCTGATAAGATAATTGGTGTATCGTGCAAAACTCCTGAGCAAGCCCAACAAGCATGGATTGACGGTGCTGACTACATTGGTTGTGGTGGTGTATATCCAACAAGTACAAAGAAAAACAACACCACTGTTGGTTTGGATGGGTTAAAGGCTGTTTGTTTGGCTTCCAAGTTACCAGTGGTCGCTATAGGTGGCATCAATGCTTCAAATGCAGGCAGCATAATGGAAACTGGTGTATCAAATCTGGAAGGTGTCGCAGTTGTTTCAGCTCTATTCGACCGGGAAAATGTTGCAAATGAGACTAGGAATATGCATGCGATATTGAAAGAGGCAGCATCTAAGGTAAAATGAAGCATATATCATACACGTAAACTAGTTATATCTGGCGATATTCTTTTTGTTCCTAGCCTTTTCTTACTTCTAGTAGCACTGAAAGTGGATAAACCTCAATTTCGATGGTAAAAGTCTCTTGTGAGTTAGTAAAAAATAAAGAAAGGGGAAACATTTTTTCTTTTAAAAGAAATAAAGAGTTAAAGCTCATTTATTTGACTGTTTCACTTTCTTTTTGTTTAATGATTGAGACTATATTTTGGAATTCTCCTAGGAGCCCTTATAGTGATGTAAGACGTACAAATTGTTTCATTTTTAGGGTAAACTTTTCCTTTGTTAAAATGATAATTACAAATGTTCTCCTTAGATTTGATCTAATGAATCTCAAATTTTCTTTTATTAAATATATATATCCTCTTTTAAATTATTGAATCTTGCAGATCTTTGGTATTCTTTGCAGGATCAGCACTCAATAAAACTAGAAAGACCCACCCACCCATTATCCAAAAAAAAAAAAAAAAAGAAAAAAGAAAAAAAAAAGAACAAGAAACCGGATAAAGCAACCAAACCATGGAATGCGAGTGCCCCCACCCTTCCCCCCTCTTTTTTTTTTTTTTTTATTCTGAGAATGCCTTTCTTCTTACTAATAAGCTGAGAGAAACTGGCATCATCTTTCTTTAAATCAAATTAATAATCAAATAAAGTGTAAGGAATGTACTTTTCTTGTGCCGCTTGCTTATGTATGTTGCAATTCAAAGAAGGCTATTACTAGTTCCCATGTGCCCAAAAAAAAAAATATGTTAATATTACTTAAAATTTGTGAAAAATTGGGAGAATTTAACAATCATATTAGTAAATAATTTTTGCTACTGAATTCGACGCTGCAATTTTTTCTTTTCACTGCAAGTTTTGGCATGTTCTTGTTACACCAAATAATCAAATGGGTAGCAAGTAGATTGTTATTCTTGCTCAGGGTAGGCAATAATTTTTCTGTTTTGTGTTGCCATCTCGATTTATACAAGTAAATAAAGAATAGAAAAGGTAGGGAGAACAAGGGCGTTTTTCAAGTCTCAACTTCACTTCTTTTTTCCATTTGTTCAATAGTAGAGAACTCATTTGTCTCCAATTTCACAATTTTTTATTTAGACAATTTTAACTAAAAGTGAATTAATTTCAGAAATTGCAGAAAGAAGATTTTTAACAGTCCCCTATGCTCAATATTTTTATACAAATGAAGAAGAAACTACGAGAGGGGTGCCTTAGGAAATTAAAATACATATGTTATCTTGCAGAACTCTAGCAGAATCAGCACACCTCAATAAAACAATTGAAAAGGACAAGAAAGACCCACCATTAAGAAAAACTTCTTTTAAAAAAAATTCAAGCAATCACAAGCTTATGACTGACCCACCTTCCTTCTTGGTTCTAACTTCTCATTGGTCTCTGACAAAATCCTCAGGAAAAAAGAAAAAGACCATCACAACTCCTGTAACCTCTGCTGGCACCATCACCATCTCTCTTGAATAGCTTTCGTTATATGAACAGGATTCCACTCTACCTTTCATTTCCTCTATAAAAATAAAATAAAATAACTAAAAACTACCCTCACTCTATCTATGAGTGAGGCCTACGCCTGTGGACTGCAAAACTCAATTTGTACAGAAAATTGTGAGACGGACCAAACTTCAAACTCAAATCTGGCTTGTTAACAAGTCGGCATATACTAAATACAGGTAAGAATATTCCTTCAAATTTTCCAACTGTGTGCACAATCAAAAACCTGTTTATGGTCAGGCCAACGTTTGAAAAATATCAAATTTTTTTGAAGACTCAACCTGTTTGATAAGCAATTTTCTTTACACCAAATTGAAGCACATGAATAGGCCTAGTGCACATGCAAAATCACACAAACACACCAGAGATTACCGAAATTGCACCATGCAAAGGATCTCAGGTCAGAGGTTAATAGATCACAAAATACAGAAAAATATGAGGGATTCAAATCCCACCACAAGAAGTAAAACAGATAAAATTATAATAAATATATATATTATTGCTATGGTTCTTCAACTGACAGAACCTTCATACAATGTACACAATTGTCCATAAGATTTTCTTCAATCAAAATCTAAAGACCATACAATGCCCTTAAATTTATGACTCTATCTTAACCCTCAGAAACAAATGCTAAAACAGAACAGATTAAATTTATGACTCTATCTTAACCCTCAGAAACAAAGCTAAAACAGAACAGACTGATAGCTATCTTTCAAATCTTCACAATTCCAAATTTCTCAAATAACAAAGACACTCTAATTCTCATATAAGTTGAAATCACACCTCCTTTCCTGCCCAATATGCTATAATTTACAAACATTTATTCAAGACCATGTCCTAAGTACAAAGTTTTATACAAGCACAATAACGACCTATAAATATCGAAAAGACAAAACTTTTAGATCAAGGGTATCTAAAAATGAGGGAAATTAATCTTAACTGACATGAAATTCTCCACTTGCTTGTGCTTCCTTGACTCTCTTATCATACTCATCTTCCTCTTCTTCTTCTTCTTCAGCCTCTGTGTCATCTTCCTTCCCATCAGCATCTTCTTCTCCTCCCCAACCAAAGCCTCCAATAGATCGAGACACTGGAGGAGGAATTTTGGCCTCTTGCACAATCTTCATGATTTCTTCGTCAGTTTGGAAGGAAAAGCCAGGATTTTCTTTCCTGTAGTACATGGCTTGAGCTGCCTCGGTCAGTTCCCTTGGCAAGTTCTTCAAAAACCATGGATGGCTCCTGATTTCTTTGATTGTGATCCTCTGTACAAATATACATAGCTTAGAACTTAACTATCCTAATACAGCAGTCATCACATGCATGGAAATAGAAACAGGATGATCTAATAATAATGATAGTAGCAACAAACAGTAATATTGGAAGATCAAACAATGTCAGACAAATAGCATTTACACATCCACAGAGAAGTCATTACTAATGTTAACACCCCGTAAAATATATATTCTGAAACATATAGACTATAACTCTTTAAGAAAATGTTTCCAACTTTGCGAACTCAATAAAATTAGGAGATATTTTGTGTTTGGCAACCAACCAGATTAATGCTTCATGGGGAGATGATTTCCATCCAATTTAACTACGAGGCAAAATACAAAAAGAGGTTCTCACAGGAACCATAGTTATATATATATATATATATATATATATATATATATATATATATATATATATATATATATAGTGGCTGTGTATGCATGTCAATCCCCTAGAAGTGACTTGAGATCCAGATTGCTCAATTGCAGGCATCAAAAACATATTATGCATGCACACAAATGAGCCAATGAGTCGATATAGAATTGATGACAGATAAGGATTTCCGTTTTCAGGACATTACAATAAAACATACCTTCTTAATAGAAAATCTGTGGAACAATGAAAATGAATCAAAGAATGTGACATGGTTCAATAATTTGCAAAGCAACAAAAGTAAATTCAATTGGTTACAAGATTTTCCATTTCTTTGTTGGAAAGGGCAATGGCTGAATTTCCACCATTGCAGGCAAAGTCTGACTCATGATTCAACTCAAAAGGTGCAAACTGAAACCAACAATAGGAGAACACATTCTTTCTCATAAAGATGATCAACTTAATGCACATCTGCTAGATTGGTGTGTGCGTAATTTGGTTTAAACTGTACCAACCAAATCAAACTTTTTGGCATTTCAATTTGGTTTATCCTTTAAAACAGTTTGGTTCGATCTTAAAAACAGAAAATTCAGTTTATAACTTCAATAATAATATTTAGGAGACCAACCAAATGACAAAATGTTGCATGTTGAGAGTATTAAATGTTTATCAATCTTGTTTGACACATTTCTGGATTTTGTCTAGTTGTTGTGTGCATATAAAAAATGGGTTCAACTATAGGCTTTAAATATGCAGAGGTGTTTGTATGGTCAAATGCCTTGGTAGTCTAATGTTTGGTTATTGAAGCGTTATTTAGATTAGAGGGTATTATAATGAAATTACTCGGTTCAGTCTCTTCTGAGTAGCAGAGATAAAGAGAACTCAGGCATGAGGAGACCTACAATGGCAAGTGTACAGACTAGATTGCCTAGATGATAATGAAAGTGCACCATGCATAATGAAGGAAATCACATAAGCCAAAATAAAATCATGGATGAAGCAAATAAAAATGGATAAGGCCCTTCAATTGAAAAAAGGAAAAAGAAAAAAGGAAGAAAAATAAAGAAACGAAACAAGAAGAAAGGAAGAGATGGATGAGGCCGTTGTCTGTCTTCCTCATGGCCCAATTTATCAAAGTGATAGCATCTTCTTACAAAAATATTTCCTATGATGCAACATACAACTCCTATTCTAACCACCTCTCTTATAACAAGCAATAATATCAACCATGTGCATGCCTTCATGGCTACATGGTCCCTACCTTGTAAGACCACCTAGCTTTCCTTTATATTACTTCTGTCAATTATATAATACCAAAATGAACAAAAGCATTGCAGCTGACACGTGGAAAACTTTTACTAAAAAAGAACAGGAAAAAGGATACCACCAATAGCAATCATGTAATAAAATTAGGAAGTAAGAGGGCAGGTATTTCCTCCAATGCTTTTGATCCTCAAATTTGACAGGGCATCACAGCAAAAATTCAGAGGCATCTAGATGAAATTACTCTTGGCAGAACAGGAAAAAAAGGGGAGAAACTACTTTCCAAACATAAGACCAAATACCAATAAATTGATAACACTTGGTTAAAGGACAGCTACCTATGCATAGTATCCTGATGCCATCTTTATTTTCATACAATAAGTTGCTTGATTTCTAAGAAAAGTTCATTAACACATACCCTGGCTGGGTTGGCAAAAAATATACGGGACAGGAGATGTCTGCAATCTTGAGATATGTGAACATAGTCAGGAATCTTGTATTGAACAGCCATTATTCTCTGCAAGACATTTAAGGAAATTATAAACAATGAAAATGAAAAATTTCTGAATACAAGGGAGATAAAATGAGGGAAAAAAAATACATTGATCGTCTTCCTGAAATTCTTTGGGTCCTCTTGATCTTCAAATGGGTATGCTCCGACCAGCATAACATACAGAGTCACCCCACAAGACCATACATCTGCCATCTGAAAAATCAGAGTAGAAGTTAAACCAAGGTTGGGAAAGAAAAATGTATATCATGTTATCAGTACAAAACACTTCCAGATATGAAGATTCTAAGATCATAGTCTAAGTTATTTCCAGGACAAGAAAAGTATATGACTGCTTTATAATATAAATCTTGTTGACACAGGGACATGAAATTCTGGAAAAGCTAATTCTATCTAAAAGAGATGTTCAGTTAAAAAAATTTAAATGCAAATACTAAAGAATGACCATCCAATTGTACAAACTCAATTACAGAACAAGAAAAGTTGACAAGCATGCAAAATTCATCTTGTGGTAGATAAAAAGCAAATAATAAAAAAAAAAAAATGCAACTTTACATGTTCTTAGGCAGTGCTATACATGCAAACAGAATCCTAATTGTTTATGCCTTGTGTTGTTGCCCTACCTCCTATATTTTGTAAGGAACTTTATGCAAAACTGTTTACCCAGCATATGGTGATAATTGATATGGAAAAAAATAAATAAATAAATAAAGGATATAATCTAAACCATAGCCTATAATCTTCTAATTTCTATTTTAGGATTCAACTCATCTATTGTTATGGAAGAACCCAAAACTTTAGACACCCATTGGTAAACACAATAATTCAAGAAACTGGAGAAATATTGGAACTTTTCAACTAATGATGTTTAGATTGTTATCAATAATTTGATAAAGAATATATAATTATCAGCAAAATTGCAACAAAATCTAATCCAACGGTGATGAATTCTAATCAATGATAGGTCTAAGTCCAACCATATAAACAATCTAAATCACCTTGCCATCATATTCTCTCCTAGAGAGAACCTCTGGAGCAATATAAGCTGGAGTGCCAACTGTGGATTTGGGTCTTGAATGCAGCAAGGATGACTGCATAAAAATTATTATCACAAAATTAAAATTTCATATACAACTCATAAGAGATCAAAAGATAAAATTTTGGTTCTTTCAATAAAACCTTAGAATAACCAAAATCACAGATTTTCAGACGTGGTGCTGGACTTCCATCCAACAAAGTATTTTCTAGCTTCAAATCTCTATGGCAAATTTGCTGCAAGTTTATAAATAAAATACATAAATAAATAAAAAAGAATGGATTTTTCAAGCAACCAAAAAGCAAAAATGTTATCTGAAATATACTAAATTTGATTTACCAGGGAATGACAGTAGCTAACTCCTGAAATAAGCTGTTGGAAAAAGTATCTAGCCTGAAAATGAATTAAAAGGCAACTTTAGCAGACGCTAAAAAAGAAAAAACGAATTTGAGCTAACTTCATTCACATGTTATAGTTCAATTGAAACAAACTCATTGTAATTACAGAAACCAAAATCCTGAAAATTAAAGCTATGAAAAAAAAACAAAAAAAAAACCTCGTCTTCACTGAATCTTCCAGCATTGCAGATTCGCTCAAAAAGCTCTCCTCCTGCAGCATACTCCATAACAATGGCCAGATGGGTTGGTGTCAAAACCACCTGCAAATACCCAAAGAAATTCCTTTTAAATCAACCAACAAAAAAATAATCCTCTTGCAACAAATACCCACCAAATAATTTTCAAAAAAAATATATAAAAAACACAAAACACTTTAAACCCAATACAATAAAATTAAGAACATGAGAGACTGTTAAGAACTGACCTCCTTAAAGCGAATTATGTTTGGATGGCGAAGCGATCTGTGATTTATGATCTCCCTTGCCACATTCTCATCAATCTGAACCCAAATAAAGAATAAGTAAAATTAAAATAACAACAATTCCACTCCAAAAAATTAAAATAAATACAAAAAATCTAAATTCAGCCACTACAGTTCTTCTACAACAAAATCATTTTCTTTTCCCTGTATCATACTTCCACAGTCAAAATTCTATATATATAAAGAACCTACCTTGTGGCCTCGCTCGATATACTTCATAGCGACAAGTTCTTTGGTTTCCTTGTTCCTCATGAGCCTAGCCACTCCAAAATTCCCAGATCCTATATCTTTCACAAGCTCATACTTCTCCATTTCACCTTTTTTTTCTTATTTTCCACAGCTATCAAATACAATGATAACGAACAAAAACCCTAAATTCAGCTCCAATTAAACCTTCTGATCAAATCTCAATTCAGCTTCAATTCATATCTCCAACCTCAAGAACAAGAAAAAGGCAAGAACTTTAACAATGATTGTTAAAAATTGGAACTTTAGAGGGAGAAAGCAAGGAATTTTGATGGGAATCTGAGGTAATTAAGAGATATTTAAGAGGGAAAAAGGAGAGAAAATGGAAGGTGATTATGGGTTTGGAGAGACTTGAAGGAAAGTAAAAAATCTGAGAAATTTGAATTAAAAAGGGAAAGAAACAAACTCTGATTATTATGAAGAACAGAGAATCTATAGAACTGTACCTTTTTGGGTGTTTTTAGAGAGAGAGAGAAAGAAGAGACAGAGAGAGTGAATGTGTCTTTTTGTAGAGAGAGAGTGAGAGTGAGGGAATGTATATTAGGAGAGAGAGGAGGAGGTGGAATATTTCACTGTTTCCCTTTTGAGAGTGATAGTAATGTGTGTGATGGTTCATTGTCCTTATAGTGAGCTTTCTTTCATTATTTTTTTGGACTTTTTCCCTTGATTTATGACATCATCATGAGTGGAAAAAATAATAGTGAAAGGACAGTAAATTAAGGAGGCGTTCAACCCACTGCAATTTTTTTTTTTTAATTTTAAAAAAATAAATATTATAAAATATTTTTAAAAAAATTATTATTTTTTATTTCTTTTAATTTTATTTAAAAATATTTTGAAAACAAAAAATCAAAAATAACAATTTTTAATTTTTAAAAAACAAGAAACATAAAATATAAAACGATACGAAACGTACTCTAAACAAATATTGCGATGGCAATTCGTGTTAATAAGTCGTGTTCGGGTCATGTTAATCTACACTTATAATACGATAATGGTCAATACAAAATACGACACAATTAATTTATCGTGTTAAAAATCTAAATACGAACACAATTCACTTAATTAATGGGTAATATTACACAACAAGAATAACACGTTTAAAATCTTAAATTAATTAATTTTTTATTTTAATATTTAAAAATTATCAAATTTACTAAATTAATCTCTATTAATTTATATTATTACATAAAATATAATTATATATAAATTTATAAAAAAGATTAAAAGTAATATTACATATTTTAAAAGTTATAAAATATAATAAGTTAAATTTATTAATGGATTAAACGTGTCATTTTCGAGTTAACGGCGAACTCGCGATACGACACGATTATATTCGTATCACAATCGAGTCGATAAAAATACGATAACTCCTAACACAAATCCAATAATTTCGTGTTGAATTTGTGTTTTGTTATCGTGTCGTGTTTGATATTGTCACCCTAACAAATAGTAATTTCTTTACCTATTTTGAGAAAATTATTTAAAATGATTTCATTTTTAAAGCATATCTATATTAAATTTAATTTTCAAAAAATCTTATTTTGTCCAATATTTTCTACCAATTTAATTTTCTCATATACATAGCAAAAACCTTTTGTTTCTTTCTTTTTTTTGGATACTTTTTTCCTTTTCTTACTTCATAATTGGAAGACTAAATGTTTTCCATTTTATTTTAACCAAACTAAAAATTATATTTCATAAGGTATTTTTAAAGAGGGGACAGAGTGCATAAGTACAATATTAATCATTGAAATTAAAAAAGGAAATAAATAACAAATCTTAGCATGCTTATAGTAAATATTAATTTTTATTTTTGAAAATATAATTTAAAGTTTTTATTAATGATAACTATTATATTTGTGAGTTAGATTAAATTGTAAATCTCAATAAAAAGAAATAAATTAAGATGATCGAATCTTTAAAATTTTTAATTTTTTTAAATTTGTACACCTAAATATAACTTAACATACTAAATATATATATATATATACTATAATTTTATAATAAATATATTTAAATTCTCTCATAATGCTCAATAAAAAAAAATTATTGATAATTAATGTCTAACGAAGTGATAAAGTGATATCACTTTAAAAATGATGCATTCAATTTAAATTTTATTAATATTAAATTTATCTTCTAAAATAAAAACTATTCAACGTTCAAATATTTAGCTATACCACTATCAAGAGCTTACAATTCTAACATCTTTGTGAAAATATTATTCATAATAAGTTGAGAAATATATCACCAGAGTAGGGTGTAAATGAGCCAAAACGTTCGCGAGCGGCTCGGTGTTCAGTTCAATAAAAGTTCGTTCGCGTTCGGTTCGTTTTATAAACGAGTCAAGCTTTAGCCTTACTTTAAAACTCGATAAATAAATGAGCCAAATTTGAGTAAAGTTAAGCTCGGCTCGATTAGACTCGTGAACAGTTTGATTATAAGCTCGTAAATAGGCTCGTAAACAGCTCGATTAATAGGATCATGAACAGCTTGATTATTATTATTATTATTATTAATTTAATAATATTGACACTTCAAAAAATATATTTTAATACTTCTATAAAATTTTTGGTAATTCAATTTGACTAAAATGTATATTCTCCTAATTAAAATAATCTAATATTTTCTTATTATATAATCTAATATTCTAATCTTTAAAATATTTTTTTATTAATTAATATATTTGTAATACATGTGATACTCAATTTTATGATTATATTTTTTTTTTATTGATTGGATGATTTTGCTTTTATATTAGTTTTATGTATTTTTGTTATAATTATTTTATTAAAAATAAATATTTAAAAAGTTGAATATTTGGATAAATTATAAACGAGTTTCAAAACGAGTCGAACTCGAGTTCGAGTTTAGTAATTTATTAACGAGTCGAACTCGAGAAGCTCGATTGTAATTTATTAATGAGCCGAACTCGAATTTAAATGAGCCGAGTTTGAATATGATTTTCAAATTTAATTTAAAACTCGAATTCAAACTCAAACTCGAAAAAAAAAATATTGAGCCAAATCTAAATAAGATAAAACTTGACTCGATTCGATTACACTACTGCACCAGAGCCTAAAATGGATAAACGATTAAGATTAAGAATAATACCTTAAATTCTGTATTTATTTGGAAGAGTTAAATGAGATGGGACACATTACCAATCCCATCCCATCGTCATAATAACCACCAGCAATGAAGATCAGGTGGTCTGCTTTTATCATCAAATTATACATTAAGTAGGTCCAGAATACATTGAATTATTTCCCTCTTTTATGGTATATCCAAACCAATTATTCTCTTTATGGGCAAAAGAACTGTGCATAGAAGATTACTTAGGTAAGAGTAGGGGTGACCAAAATTAAATTCAAACCACTAAATCAGATTGAAACAAGTCAAATAAAATCAAAATTAAAATCGTTTTTAATTATGGTTTCTGTTTGTAACTGAAATCATGAGGAGCTTGATTTTAATTTCAGTTTCTATTAAAAATCAGACTAAAAATTAAAATTTTCGGTTTCAAACTGAAATCTACGATTCGGTTAAATCGGTCATACAATTATATTTTAATAAATTAACGTAAATATTAAGTGCAAGCTTTTTTAATATACAATTATATTTTAATAAATTTCATTGTTTATTAAAATTTTATGTTAAATTATTTCATTATGTTATATTAATTTTTTAAT
>CATKHJ011035881.1:0-18173 GCA_949750685.1 Vernicia montana
ATTCAAACTACCATGAGTATTTGTGAATCATGAGAACCCTATAATTTGTTCTATTGGTTATTTGTAATATTATCACTTGACCATGAGATAACTAGAATCTTAATTTTTCATTGTTATTACTATTTATTCTCTGAACCATACAAGTATTATCTGATTACGAGTTACCATAAGTTATGAACAGAAATCCCCTCCACTGATGTAGGATAAGACATCAGACTGTGTGCACACTATACCTACGGATAGGGTAAAATATCTGAACTCTAACTAGGAAGAGTATAATGTCCTAGTCATGGGACCTGGCCTGTCTTATGTTATCACGAGCTATCACGAGTAATATCACGAGCTATCATGAGTAATATCACGAGTAATATCACGAGATCACGAGCTGATTTCTGTTCTAAATTAATATTTGATTTTCTTATTACGAGTACCATTTGTTATTTGATAAATACTTTATTGTACACTTATGTTAATTTATGACTACCATTCTTGTGAGCCGACTTCGAATGTTGAGCCTTACAAGTATGGTAGTATATTCTTTACTCACTGAGCTCGTCTCACTAGTTATTGATTATTTTTTTTTCAAGAAAGGAATAGGATATTCAAAGTTGACCCCTGAAGCTCTTCTTCATCACTTGAGGCTCAGTGGTCAATGTAAAAGATTTATTTTGTCATATATATATATTTTTTTTACTTTCCAAAACTCATTCTAGAGCTCTATGGGTGTAAATTTGGTATATTTAGTTTTGTGATGTCTATATAAATATGTAGTAACAGAATTAATATTATTATGTAAATAAATGATTTTTAAAGATATGAGTACTATAATGGAAATGTGTTAAATCTATATGTGTACTTATTTTGAATACGAGACTGAGCATGGGAAATTGTGTTTTTGGTTAACATGTAGTGAGGATATAAGGTGGTATTTGAATTGTTATTTTATCTTACAGGTTGTGAACTTGGGGTTAGTGCTATAGTTGCAGCTATTATGTTACCAGTGTGAAAGTTGTTTGTTAGTGCTCATGGATTCAACGGGTGGTTGGTGCCTTTATACCTACCCATGCCCTAGGACTGTCAAGGCTCAAAAGTTGGGTCGTGACACATTGGTTCGTTTTGGTGACAATTCTTTCTTTTCTTCTTTGAAGTGAATGTATATGATAGTTGAATATTCCATCAACAGTTGGATTTTGATTAAGGGGGTATTTGATAACTCAACTTATTATTTAATTTAATATTTTCAATACTTATTAGTTTTAAGATAGTTTGATAATATAAAATGGTTTCAATTTAAAATTTTTAATTAAGTCAAAAACTACTTAAAATCGTAAGTTAAAATTTCTACTGAACACGCTCAGCTATTATATTTGACTTAAAATGGTAACTTAAGAAGTTTATGAAATTTCAATAATAACAGTTATCAAACAGATTAATTATGTTCAACGCTTAAAAGTTTCAGTATTTATTATATTTAGTGCTTAAAATTCATTACTTTATTTTTCAGCACTTAATTTTCAGTTTTACCAAATACCACTAAGTGCCAATTTAAAATTGAGTCTAGAGCTACTCTTTTTTTTTTTTTTTTTTTTTTTGAAATAAGTCTAGAGCTCCCAGTTTCTACCATGACTTCAAACCATGGTTACTTGTCATTTAAAAAAAAACCATAAAAAATAGCAATAGGTAAAATCACCATTATTTTGTAAATTTATGGAGAATTTTGTAAAAAAATGTCATTTTTTATAAATACCTTTAAGTTACAAAATAATGGATAAAATTACCAATATTTTGTAAATTTATGGAGAATTTTGTAAAAAATATCATTTTTTTGTAAATGTCTTTAGGTTATAAAATAATGGGTAAAATCACGCGTTAATTTCATCCATCGTCCTTGAACAATTGACTAATGCACACTTTCGTCCTCCAATTAAAAAACATGATAGAAATATCATTGAACTATGCTACCTTGTAACTAGATGGTCCTTCCATCCATTTCCCATCAGCTGAACTAACGGTGGGCTGACGTGGCACCCCATTAGACTTTTTTATTATTTTTTTGCCACGTGTTTTTCTTCTTCACTTTCCTGTTCTCTCTCCTCATGTGGGCAACCATTTAATGTTATAAAGGATTCTTTTTTTTTTTTTTTTAATTTTGACTGAAGCTTTTGTGGAAACTCTCCATTCTCTCTCTCAATTTTCACTCTTCTTCATCAAACAATAGATTCTTAGGGTTATCTCTTCCATTGACAGTGGTTTATGGTGTGAAAAAGCTACTCGAGTACAAAGCAACCTGATTCACAGTTACTCATGGATTGCTTCCCTCTGTGAAGAAATCTCTGGCATGTTACTTCCATCTTCGCAAATGTCTTTAAGCCAACTTGATTCGAGCCAACCTGATTCAAGCCAACCTAATATTGTTGTTGACTTCCTCGCTGCATTTGGAATACCCATCTGTGAATGTGGAGAAGAAGCACCTCTAAGGATGTACAAAAGTGAATCTTGGTCACCAATTTAAATTATTTGTTAATGACCGCTAATAGTTGTATATAATATACAATAATTTTGTTGTGATTTTAGGATTTTGATGAATTTGTGATTTGGGTATTGTAGACTCCCCGTGGAAAATGTAAGTTCTTTACGTGGGTTGACCCAGATTTTCCTGAACGTGCAAAGAATGTGATTAATGTGCTCCTGAGGAAGACTAAGAGACTAGAGAAGGAGAAGAAACAGTTACAGAAGAGGAAGAAATGGGCGATGAAATCAGAGTGAATTTTTATCTAGAATGGGGACGATGTTTTGGTCATGTAATGTAGGTTCATATGTAGGGTTGATATTTGTTATACCTGTTAGAATTTGATATTTAGGGTAGATATGTGCTTAAGTTATCCTAACAAATTGTATCATGTTGATGAATTTGTGCAATGAAATTAATAATTTATGTTACATTCTTATTGTTGTGATTCTATGGTTTTGATGTGCATTTGTGATCTGTATTTTCCAAACTCCCCATGGAAAATGATAGTTCTTTGTATGAAATTAACAATTTCTGGGAAAGGTGTTTGTATGAATTTGATTTGCTAGACTTTGGTAATTTTGGAAAGGCAATAAATACAAGTTTTGTAATTGATTGTAGTTGAGTGAGTGGAGTTGAGTGAGTGAGTGCATATCAGTTCTATTGAACAGTTATAGGTGGAGTTTTTTCCTCTATTTGGACAAGTTTTCTGTTGTGATGTGTAGATGCAAGGAGATGATATGGAACACAACTAATCTGTATGCAAATCATCTGTATATAAATCAACTAATACAAATCAATTGATACAAACAAATATGATACAAACTAACCTATAATACTCATTTGCAACCCTAACATGTAATACTATACAAGATGACCAACAAATATGATACAAATAATTAAATAAACTGACATTAAGATGGTTTTTCAAATTAGAATCATCATTAAATAAACTAACATTAAGCATCCATACAAAATACTGCTTCATGTACACAATAGTTTCTTAAATTTCAATATTGAAACCTAACAACTTCCGTATAGATTTCAACATTGAATCACAAAAATATATAACTGAAACCCTGAGTTGTTGTGGCTGTCAAATCTATACTAACATTACTATGATAAACAAAAGCTGCCCTATATATACTTTATGATTCCAAAAAGAAAGTTGCAACTCATATCAAAAAACTCTCAGCCTCTCAGCTGCAGAACCATGTCTATAATTCAGAATCCAAAAACAAAAGCTTCAACTCACATCCAAAAATTCAAAGTTGCATATCAGTTATGTGCATCAGCTGTATATGTGTAATTTGAACAAAATATATTGTAAGATCCTTTCATGGATGTTTCATTATTGATTTGGGTCTCTTAGACTTTGATGATCTCATAAAGGCTTTTCCAAATCTGCCTGACCTATCTCTATCCCTTGGAGTTTGGTTTGACTTACTAGCTTGAGTCAAATTACTCTGCTGACTTTCATGTAGTTGTGAAGTGTAGGATCCATCATCAGTTGTTGTCTGCCATTACTTTACATATGTTAATAAAATATAAATATTAAAATGAAGCAAATATACAATTATACTAACATCAATAAAGAAGTCAGTGTTGGCAGCATGTGTGGGGTCAATGATTCCAGCTTGCATGGCTTCAATTCTTTACTAAAATTTTAAAATACAATAAATTAAAATAATACAAAATTTGTAAATTAAAGAAAATTTTAAATGACAATACCATTGGACCACTATTAAAAGCAAGGACATGTCTCGAATTTGATGATGCTTCAGCAGCATCTTTTCCAGCTACAATTGTTAATGGGCCATGTGCTCGCTGTGGTCCAGCCTAGCAAGTGCAAGCTGGTTATATTTCACTTATAAAGTACTAAATACAGCAATACCATAAATTACCTTTTATAAATATACTCACTTATGCTTATGATTTCTTATTGAGTCTATGAGACCTCTTATTGTGTCCAAACTCACCACAATAAGTACATCTCATAGACACTAAACCCTTTTTTTCAATTTCCCTTTACCTTGTTCATTTCCACTTCCTAGAATCTCTTTTCTCTTTTTTGCTTGTGCTAACTTCCTCTTCGTTGCAGCATTTTCTATCTCTTCAGCCTCTTTTCTCCTTATTATTGGCTTCCTCCCTCTCTTCTTCAGAACCACAGGTGGTGGTGTATCTTCAATCTCCCATCAGACTTGGGCCACATTGAATGACCATTGATTGGTTCGATGGTGTTATTGTAAACCCTAAGAGCAGTGTCAACATGATATAATTGATGGACATACAGTTCTGGTTCTTCATTTTACCCAAATATTACAGCTACAACATATGCACAAGGGATACCTGTAAGATCCCATCTTCTTCAAGTACAGGTATGCTTTTCAAGATTTACAACAAACTGGTGCCCTTTTCCAAACACTTGCACTCTAGGGGATCCTGCAAATGTTGGGAAATAATCCCTATAAAGCTCCTTAATCTTGTCTAACTTCTTTTGAATTTTAGGGCACAAAAGTTTTCCATTTATCTTGGCTTTTTGAAATTCAATTTTCTTCTTTGCAACCCTCCTCATCAATTGATTCCTTATCATCTCAAGTATAGTGATGATAGGCTTTGTTCTTGCTTCTAAAATGTATTTGTTGAAGCACTCACACATGTTGTTCAATAGTATGTCACATTTGGTCTCAGGTTTGAAGCAAGCTCTGCTCTAATTCTCACAAGGCCTAGCCCTAAGCCATTCTCTACATTCAACAGAATTTTTCTTAACTTCTTCAAGGCATGTTTGAAGCCAACTTATGTAACTTGCTCTTGCACAATCCCAAAGCAAATCCTTATACTCTTTCCCCTTAAATAGAGGTCTCATGCTTGTCCAAAGATGTCTGACACACATCCTGTGCTCAACATTTGGGAACATATCATGAATAATACTTAGAAGGCCCTGCATGATAAATCAAATGGTTAATATTACTAAGTGAATTAACATTCTAAATACTATATAAATTGATAAGTGAATGGATTAATACCTTTTGTCTATCTGACATAAAATTTCAATGGTGTGAATTGAATATCTCCAAATCTGCCTTTAACTTATTCAAGAACCATCCCCAATTTTCTTTGTTCTCTGTTCTAACAACCGCATAAGCCATGGGATAGATGCAGTCATTTGGATCTATGCCAATAGCAGACAATAGCTGGCATCCATACTTATCCTTAAGCCAACAACAATCTAAGCAGATAATTGGTATGCATCCTGCCTTGAAACCAGTTCTCAGTGCAGCAAGGCATATGTAAATTCCCTCAAAATCACCATTCTCTTCTTTGAACTCAACACTACTACCTGGATTGGATCTTAATAATTTTAGCTTGTAATCATGCAATCTAGTATACTATTGTGCCTCATCCCCATTGAGTTTTTGCAAAGCAATATTTCTTACTCTCCATGCTTTCATTCTCCCAATGTTTTGAAACCCTAGCAATAAAAGCAATGATAAGTCATGCTGTATTATCCCTTATTTCATCCATATAATGCCTAGCCAGCCATTTTGATATCAAATGGAAATTATTATAAACCTGTCCGTAATTATGCTTCAAATTCACCACTTTAATTTGAAAAGTCAAGCCATTCTTGTCTTTTAGGTCTTTTTTGGAGGCATATATCCTCCAACCACAGTCTTTCTTGCAAACTACTTCTATCCTTATGTTGTCATTCTTCCTAAACCACAGTTGAAATCTATGCTTAATCCCCTAATTTCTCACTGAATCCTTAAACTCGTCTTTATCTTTGAAAATCATACCTACCTTGAAAGTAGGATCTTCCATATCCCTCTCTGCATTGAACTCAGGAAACCTTTGTCTGTTTTTCGCATCTAAATCAGACTCGCACCTATTACACAATTAATCAGTTTAGTTATTTTAATGACCAGTTAATACTAGCAAAAATTAGACATTTAGATAGAGATATATTATAAAATATATGCATTTGAGTGAAAATTATATAAAATATAGGTAGCAACATAATTAAATCCACAAAGAATCATAAATATTTTTTTTTAGTTGCTACGATTAGGGATTGGGCATTTAATCCCATTACCCTATTTGCATTATGATTACTTGTCGTATACCAACTGAGCTAAACCCAATTCGTATTTTCATAAAACATGTTAAATGCAAATTGATACTACAAACCCATTAAGTTGCACAACTTCGTCATGTCCAGAGACCAGAGTAATATATAAGTAGCTTTTATAAGGCCTCCTATATATTATGATAGATAAAACAAATACACCCTACATTGTTGTAACAGGAAAGGCAACTAAAAAAGAGGTCCTAAATGTTTGAAGCTGCAACCTTCATACTAACTATTTTGCATTTCAGAACATGAATCTTTTGGCTATATTTCATTCTAAATTCAAATGAAATCAAACCTAAAATTAGCAGTATGACATCTTGTCAATTGAACAAGGCATTGGCTACAGTTAAGCATGGAAAAAATGGTGAATACACCTTCAAAATGCATTAAAAAAAACTAGTATCAGATTGAAGTCACGGCTTTTTTCAATAATATTTACAGTCCCACATGAATTTGGATTCATAAATAAATAAATATTGAGCAAACATAATGAGATTACAAAAAGTAATGAACATGTTACATGATTATCACAATTGCAATAACTAGCTAATAATTGTATGGGTATAAACTAAAGGGATTTTTAGACAAATAACGCAAAAACTTAAAAAAAAAATTAACTTTTTTATCCCCTAATTTTTTATTTTGCAAAAATAGCCTAAACTTCTCTTTTCATTTACAAATTTAGCTTCTATTATTCTTTTTGCCTATCAAAGTCGTACTTTTTTCTATTTGCCTATAATTTATTGGTTCCACTTCCTTTTAAAATTAAAAATTAATTTAATCATATTAAATTTTATTTATGAAAATTCAAAATGAATTAACTACTAACCTATATTTAGATTGAAAACTATATAATTCAAAATGAATTAATTTTCTTGGAGATAAGGGACAAAATATACCAGAAAGGATCATAGGCTCAACCCAATCCAATATAATTAAAAGCCTAAGAAATATGGAGTCCAAGCCAGCATGGACAGCAGTTTGGTTCCTAATCAAAAGCTGAAAACGTGCAAATCACCATCCTAATCCAAATCGGTCAAAGAAATCCATGCTCAATTCATGTAAGGATTCACATCTTATAAATACCTCAGAAAATCAACCTTTACAAGTACATACACACAGGCAATATAAAATTTTGTCATCAGTCTTCTAAATTGAGCTAATCAACTAACTTGACCATCGTAGTGGCTTTGTTAGGCACCCAGCCTAGCCTACCTGACTCTTACCTATTCTTACAGGTCGCATCAACTAGGTGAAGTTCGAATCTATTCTACTTCGATTAGAATCAACTTCATCAAATGGGCACCGTCTGTGGGAAATAATATTTTATCATATCCCTTAAAATAATGACCTGCTCTTAAAAAATGGCTCAGACAGGAGCCAGTAACAGTCGGGAAAATCCTCTCAGAGATCTAAGAAATTCCCAAATTCACCTAGGGGTTGAAGACCACACTAAGACTCATGTCACCCCTCCTAGGCAAACTCAAAACACTAATATAGCACCCACATTGTAGCAACTGGGTGCTAGAGTCCCAACTTCAAGCGATACCTAGTATATTCTATTAACTCTCGAAGTTGTGTCGGCCTTACACTTATTGCTCAATGCCCTACAGACCCCATTAACTACTCCGGCACTCAATACCAAGCAATTACCGAAGTAGTACCTGGGGCAGAACTTAACCGGAGACTAGACTTTGAACCAACACCACCCAAGGCACGTAATAAAAATTACCCAGCTGAAAGAAGTAGAAAGATGGTGAGGTTAGAAATAATCAAACCAAGGGGTGGTAATGAAGAAGGTCTTGGCCGAGGACGAAGTCTTCAAGTAAGCAGTAAAGACCGAACCAAGGAGAGTCAACAACCTCGTCACGGTAACAGGGTCAATAAAGATCGAAACAACCCTAGAAAAGGGAGAACAGAAGGAAAAATGATTGGGAAAAAGAAACAGGAAGGATGAAGAATCTCTATCTGAATCCTCCTCTAATCATAAGAATCGAAATAGCCAGGAAGTGACCAATCAGAAAAATGAGGAAGAGATTAGAGAGACTATTAAGAAGTTCGTGGAAGAGATCATTGGGGACAAGAGTAAGAAGGCCATAGATAAGAGTTTTAAGCTGGCCTTAAAATCCCCTTTCATTAAATCCATTCAAGAGTACAGAATGCCTAGTAAATTCAAACCTCCGAACTTGAAAAAATATGGTGGTGAAATTGACCCTAGAGCTCATGTAATGGATTACAAGCATGCAATAGAGTTACAAACACAAAGTGACGAGGTGCTATGCAAAGCTTTCCGAGGGTCCTTAGATGGGGCAGCCACGAGGTGGTTAGATAGCCTAAAAGAGAAAAGTGTTACTAATTTCAGGCAGCTCGCTACCCTATTCATGCAAAGATTTGTAGTGAGCATTCCAGTGGAAAGACGAACACAATGTCTGGAAGCCATAACACATAAAGAATGAGAGCCTCTAAGGGACTATATGGCTCATTTTAATAGAGAAGCTCTGAAAGTTACACAGCTTAATCAGCCCAGGGTGGTAGAAGCCCTACAAAATGGAACCTTCCACATTGATTACTTCAAAGCATTATGCAAACATGCATCTCGCACCTTATAGGAGGCCATGGCCATCACCCAAAAATACATTAGGCAAAATGACGCCTATTTTTTTAATCATTTGCTAAGAAAAAAAGGGCAAACGAAAGTTCCAGGGCAGATAACAGAACCAAGTGGCAAGAAGAAGTCAATAAGGGAAGTCAGGGAGGAAGAAGAAGTGATAAAAGTCAACCACCACGTACCCTGGACATAACCAAACTAACTTCGCTAAATGCAAGTCCTGTGGAAGTTTTTGCGACCTTCAAAGATCAAGATATTTAGGCCCGTCCTCAACCAATGTTCACTCCACCTGATAGATGGAGCAAAAATAAATTTTGTTTGTTCCATAATACCCATGGTCACAATACCAATGATTGCAGGCAATTATTGGAAGAAATAGAAATTCTAATCAACCAAGGATATTTAAAAAACTTTTTAAAAGGAAATAAGGGGCACCAAGCCAAGGTAAACAATGATAAGGGTAAGCAAACTATCAATGATGGGTCAGCATGAGTCATTAATTGCTTAACGGGCGGACCAGATGAAATGACGAAAAGCAAGAACAAAAGTAAAGCTGCCCAAAGAAGAGGGGAGGAACTTGAGTTAGTTTTTTGGAATGGATATACAGCGCCAGCTAGAAGAGAAGATGGGAGTCAAATAAAGCACCCCCACTCAAATCCTTTAATCATACAGACAGTGGTAGCTAATTTCCTCGTAAAAAGAGTACTGGTTGATAATGGCAGCTCTGTAAACTTGCTGACAGCCGAGGCGTATGCCAAGATGGGGTAAAAAGAAAGTGATTTAGAAGACATTGGGAATCCAGTCTGCACTCTTGATGGCACAGAAGTACCGACAGTTGGGATAACGAAGTTACCCGTTACTATGGGTTCAGCCCCCGAATGCATGACAGTAATGGCAAACTTTGTAGTGGTGAGATTACCATTGAGTTATAACATTGTGATCGGAAGACCCCTCCTCTATGATCTAGATGCTTCGACCAACATTAGACACTTGAAGATGACCATCCCCAAGCCTGAGGGAGGAGAAATACGTGTCTATGGAATACAAGACTGAGGTGAACCAGAGCAGAAAAATAAAAAATAAAAAGGCATCTACTTCACAGGTGTCTGAGGAAGTCACTGTGGTCGAAGCAATACATAAAGTTCCAGAACAGAGGATCGAGCCAGTAGAAAAATTGGAAAGAATACTAGTGGGAGGAAAGGAATTGAAAAAGTACTTGCTAATTAATTCAACCCTGATAAGAGAGCAAAAAATTACAGCCCGCAAATTCCTAACAAAGTACTTATCCAGCTTCGCATGGTCTTCAGAAGAAATAAAAGGAGTAAGTCCAGACATAATCACCATCATCTTAATGTTGACCCTGCACATAAACCAATCAAACAGAAGAAAATATGCTTCGGTCCAGAGAGGCAAGCTGTAATAGATGAGGAAGTGGATTAGTTAATCAAAGCCAGATTCATCAGGGAAGTTCAATACCTAGACTGGCTCTCTAATGTGATACTGGTGAAAAAGACTAATGGGACCTATAGAATGTGTGTGGATTTCACTGATCTGAACAAAGCCTACCCAAAGGATTCTTTCTCGTACCTATGATTGACAAATTGGTGGACTCAACAGCAGGATACGGATACCTATCTTCACTAGATGCAAAGCAAGGGTATCATCATATTAGAATGTGGCCTGAAGACGAAGAGAATACTTCGTTCATAATAGAAAAAGGAACTTACTGTTACGTCTTTATGCCTTTCAGTTTGAAAAATGCAGGATCAACTTATCAAAGGCTAGTAAATAAAATGTTCAAAAACCAATTAGGAAAAAACCTAGAGGCATATGCAGACAATATGGTATTTAAAAGCAGAAGTTTCAAGGAACACCTCAAAAATTTAGCCGAAGTGATTGGGGTGATGAATGAATATGGCATGAAGCTAAATCCAAAAAAGTGTTTTTTCTTTATACAAGGAGGAAAATTTTTAGGATACATGGTGAGTGAGAAAGGGATCGAACCAAACCCAAATAAAGTAAAAGCAATATTAGATATGGCAGCACCTCACAATGTCAATGAGATACAAAAATTAACAAGAAGAATTGTTGCCCTAGGGCGTTCTATGTCAAAATCTACAGAAAAATATCTCCCTTTTTTCAAGAAACTAAGAAAAGTGGCTACTTTTGAATGGACTGAGGACTGTCAGCATGCCTTTAATGAACTGAAAGCATTTCTTAGTTTGAAACAAATATTAAGTTGGTCTTTGCCTGGAAAAGAAGTACTCATTTATTTATTCGCTTCAGAGCAAGCAGTGAGCTCGATTTTAATCAGAGAAGAAGGAACAGTGCAAAAACCAATATACTACTTCAGCAAGATCTTACATGGGGCCGAATTAAACTACTTGCCCATTTAAAAAATAGCTTATGCCTTGGTTCTATTAGCTAGAAAATTCAAAGTTCATCTACAAGCACATCAAGACATAGTAGTAACTGATCAACCCTTGCAGAGAACATTACACAAACCCGAAACATCAGGGGGTATGTTGTGTTGGTCAGTCGAGTTGGGACAATATGGGCTACAGTACCAAGCTAGATCGGCTATTAAGGCACAAGCACTGGCAGATTTCCTATCTGAGTGCTTCTTCGATTCCAAAACCCCAGAAATAGAAGTAGTAGGAAGCATATAAAAGACCGAGCTGAAAGGGCTAAATCGTGATGACGAGCTGAGATGGGATTTATTCGTCGACGAAGCTAGCAGCAAAGAAGGCAATGGAATTGGGATAGTCCTAAAAAATAAACAAGGACTAGTGTTGGAATATGCCCTTAAATTGGACTTTGAAGCAACAAACAATATTGCAGAATACGAAGTAATGATCCAGGGATTAATGATTGCATATTACCTTCATCTGATAGCGCTCAAGATCCACAATGACTCCCAGCTTGTGATCGGCCAAATAGAGAAAGAATTTGAGGCCAAAGAACCTACCATGATTAAATATCTGCAGAAAAGTAAGAGCATAATTCAAAAGATGGAAGAAAGAGGAGTCAACATGGAATTTTGCAAGATACCAAGAAGAGAAAATATCGGGCAAACAGTCTTTCCAAACTTACAGTAATACATCAAATCGACCTGCCCTAGAGAATCTTCGTGGGGTCTTTGGCACACAAGAGCATATAGGATAGGGATAAAATAATGGGAAAAATGAGGAACCAACATGGTTAGATTCAATCAGAACTTATTTAGAGTATGGAGAACTACCACAAGACCCAAAAGATGCTAAAAAGGTGAAACACCAAAGTGCTCATTTCTCCATTCACAATGATATACTTTATAAGCGGGCTTATTCTCTCCCATGGTTAAGATGCCTAAAGCCAAGTAAAGCAGAATATGTCTTGAAAGAGATACATGAGGGATATTGCGGGATGCACATCAGTGGAAAAATGCTAGCTGCCAAGGCAATTCGACAAGGTTACTTTTGGCCTAGAATGAAGGAAGAAGTTATAGCCTTCGTCAGAAAATGCCCCTCCTGCAAAAGATTTGAGCGAGGAAGACATCTTCCGGTAGAAAAACAAGTATGATAAGTGCATATTTAATTAGATTTTATCCCTTGTTCTTATTATGTTTTATCCTTAAATTGGGTTTAATTTGTTTGTTAAGTGTGTTACCATAATAGTTTGAGGGATTAAATTGATTTGGAGACCATTGGATCAATTTGTTTGGAAATTGCAAATATAAGGAGCAAATTTGGTGAATTTTGGGTAAAGAATTAGAGACACAGTCGCCAACACGCCCTGTACACACCTTGTACCTACCCCTATACCTGGGTGTATTGCAGCCCGTGTAGGAAAGCAAGCGCCTACACGCCCTGGTATAAGGGCGTATAGATGAGAATTTACACCTTTAAAAGATATTTTTTAGAGAAAGAAAAGGGATCTTTTGGATTCTTTTGAAGGGTTATCTATACCTAGAGAACTTTTGGAGAAAGAAGAGATAGCTCACAGTCGAAATCAAGGTGAAGAACAAGATTCAAGTGGATTTGAAGGGGTGATTCAAGATCAAAGAGAGGATTCTCAAGAACTTTTCTATGCATTGTTTAAGATTTCTTTACCTTCTTTCTTGTTCATTATTCTTTAGATTTACTATGAACTAAACTCTATTTATCTAGATGGGATGAACCCTAGTTTTGATTGTATGGATTGAATGATTGAGTTTTTAATCAAATCATTTTTTGGGTTGAGTTATATTTATGATTTATAATGATAAAATATGATTGACAAATGCTAGCTTGTTGATTTGATTCTTGATTTCTTACTAAGGAGTAGATATACCCTTGATTTGATTTTATCACTCATGAATATTGGGGATTGCTTAGGACACTAGAGATAGGTTTACAAAATCCTTTGGCTTTAATTCCTTGATGTTAATGCTTTGCCTAACCAATTGAATAAGAAAAGATTCTATTTAATTTGCTTAGGGAATAGGGAATTAATTCACTTGAGAAATGTTTAATTCTAATTTGAGGATTGTCAACTTGATTTATTGTTCGATTTGATTGATCTCATTATTCATGAAATACATGAGGAACTAGGGGCAGTTTCCATCTAGATATCTGATCCATTAATTATTTCTCTTTGATTTCGCTAATTTACTGCAATTAATTAATATCATTTAATTTTCATTTTAATTTAATTTTAGCTTTCATTGAAATTTGACTTACTAGATAATAGTTAACATTTGAGCTAATAATTATATAGTTTCCCTATGGGATCGACCTCTTTTATGCTATACTACCCGAACGATAGGTGCACTTGCCTGTAGCTAGGGTATAATAGACTTAGAGTTTATTTAACTTGGTGGAAGTACGAAAATGGACCATCAAAGTACCAATTACTACTCCATGGCCTTTTGCAAAATGGGGTATAGACAAAGTAGAACCCTTCCCAGCAGCCTCAGGACAAAGAAATTTTCTTCTTATAGCAGTCGAATATTTCACCAAATGGGTGGAGGTAGAACCGCTGGCAACAATAACAGCTGAAAAAGTGATCAACTTCTTGTGGAAAAGCATTATTTGCAGGTTCGGAGTACCATATCAGCTCGTCAGCGACAATGGGAAGCAGTTCGACAATTCTAAAGTGAGGACCTTCTGTTCAAGACTTAATATAAAACAGCACTTCTCCTCAGTAGCTCATCCTCAGTCAAATGGGAAAACCAAAGTCACAAATCGAACAATCTCCAAGGACTGAAACGAAGATTGGGCTCGTATGGACGAAGTTGGGTGGATGAACTTCATCATGTTCTGTGGGCATACCGAACTACTCCAAAATAGCTGTAATACTCCGAATATTCATGCATGAATTTCTATGTGATAATATATGTAGTTATGTGTAGAACATGAGCTAAATTTGTTTTATGCTATGATAGAATTGGGTTAGTGAAAAGTGGGTCCCATTCCCCACTAACACCTTATTATATATATATATATATATATTTGCTTATGTCTAGATTCATTGAACCTAGACACTTGCTATCATTTTCTTTTCATCTTCAAAAGCAAGAGACAAAAAGCTTTCTTCTTCATCTTTTCTTCTTCTTTCTTTCTCCCTTTGGCAAGAGTGAATCTCCATTAAAGGAAAAGCTTTAAAGGTAATAATCTAAACCATTTCCTCATGTAGATCTTGTATTATATGATTTTGATTTGGAATGTCTTCTTCTTATTCTTTTTTTCTTTTCTTTGATTTACCCAAATGGGTTTCTAGAAATGGAATTCCTTTGAGGGAAATGTCATTGATTGATGAATTGTAAACATGAATTGGGGGATGTTGAGTGTATGAAAATGGATTCTCAAAATAAGATTTCAAACTTTCCCATTTTTGATGATAATGGATTTGATTTAATGGGTTTGTAGAATCTTTTGTTGATTCTATATTTTGATTGATGAAAGGAGTTAAAGTATGAGTCCATTGCATGATATAGAAGTTGATTTTATGGATTTAGTCTTGGGTGTGAGGATATGGGCCTTCTCTTCCCAATCCTTTGAAGATTTCACCAGAAATCCAACCCAGGGCGTGGTACGGGCAAGGGTACGCCAGTATTGCTGGGCATACCCTTCATTCTGTATGGAAGCCTTAAGGTATGCCCAAGGGTATTCCCATACCTCTAGGCATACCAATGCTACTGGAGTCCCCCTTAAGGTACGGGCAGAGGTACGCCCGTACCCCTAGGCGTACCCTTTATGGGTGAAACATTTCAACACACTCCTATTTCTATAGCTAGCATTCTAGATTAATAGATGTATAAGACTTAGATGAGTTATGATTAGAAGGAATTGAATTATTGATATTTCTATTTGGGTTTCTATAGATTCTCCTAGAGATAGAAGGAATGATGGTGATGGAGGATGTGACCACCACATTTGTTTGCTTTAAGGATTGATTCAAGATTATTTTGGATATTGCATTGACAAGGTGAGTGATACTTATACTATTATGATTGTGTTTTGAACCATGAGGCATAAATGCCTAATTCTTCATGAACTACTAAATGTTTATTGATTATTGTTGAATATCCTTTGTGATATTGACTTCATTGAATGCATGAACCATGATTGAACCAAGACCATGATTATTGTATGACTATGACATAAACCTCTTAAGAACTATGTATGATTAAAACCTATGATTCATGATATCTTGTAGTATAAATATTCATGACCAAGAACCCAAGCAGAAAACTCCAACTCTAATGTGGGGCAAGACATCAGGCATTGTGCACAATGTACTCCATTGGATAAAGTAAAGTATCTAAGCCTTGGCTAGGAAGGGCTATGGTGTCCTAGCCGTAAGATCTTATCAATCTTGTGCAAAGATGAGGGAATGATCCATTAAGAAGAGCCTCTACCTCCCATGTTCATGATTGAATATGTTCTATGTCTCAGTTCTTGGTAACGCCTAAATGGCATATACTCATTCTCATGGGGAACGTTAAGACTTATGAACCTCTATTCAAGTTATTGTTGTTTCTGCTAAACATGATATGTACATGGTGAATGAAACCCATGATTTATTGATATTGAACATGTTATTTATTGTTAATGAATCCAATCGCTTGATGTTATTGAATCGATTGGTTATTGTATTGCATGAACCATGAATCTTTCTTATGAGCCATCATTGAATCACTAAGCCTCACAAGTATGGTAGTATAATTATTACTCACTGCTTTATCTCATTAGTGATTCCATTTTTTTCAAGTGAGCTATAGTTTATCAGTTAAGTTTCCAAGACATTCTTCTTCTCCAATCCTCGGAAACTTTGGTGATCAATGTAAAGCTCATTCTTACTATTCATTTTGTATAGATGATGATCTGAATATTAGATGTTTCATGGTACATGTAAAGAATGATATTCTTTTGGCCTTTAAGGCTTTGTCTTATGAATGATTTTATATGTAAGATGACTTAAGATATGATTATTGATGAACACATGAGATATGAATCAAGCATGATATTGATGAATATGGTTAGTATGATGTCAGATTTAGATCTTGGGAGACATATATGTGATGATATGCATGATATTGATATGGATGATAGAATGGAAAGGTTCCTACGGGTTTTCGATGGCCTTATGCCTACCCATGCCCTAGAATCATCGCGGCTCGAAAGTCGGGTCGTGACAACAGCCCACAGGAGAAACCCCATTCAGTCTGACATATTGTAGCGAAGCTGTTATCCCAGTGGATATTGGTTTGCCCAGTGGAAGGATTAACTTCACTAGTAGTGAAGACAACAATGAAGCAAAAAGACTGGACCTAGATCTCTTAGAAGAGCTTCGAGAAAAATCAAGTATCAGGATGACTGCCTATAAACAGCAGGCTGCAAGCTATTTTAATCAGAAAGTGAAAGCCCGAGGCTTCAAAGAAGGAGAGCTAGTCATGAGGAATCTCAAAGCTACAGGCAAAAGAGAAGGAACAGGCAAGTTAGCACCCAAATGGGAAGGACCTTTTAAAGTCAAAAAAGTAATAGGACCAGCTACTTACAAGCTTGTAACAATGCAAAATGTCGAATATCCTCATACTTGGAATGTTCAGCATCTCAAAAAATACTATCAATAAAAAAAAATTTATTTCTTCCAAAAGAAAATTCGTGAAGTACTATGAACAAAAGACAAAGGATCTTATAAAGCAACTCTCTGTTGAGAGAGTGAAAGACCTAGGAAAGGCTAGGCGAAAGTTCATGAGGCAAAAAGACCTAGGAAAGGCTAGGCGATAATCCACGAGGCGACTCTCTATTGAGAGAGTAAAAAATCTAGGAAAGGCTAAGCGAAAGACCGCGAGGCAACTCTCTGTTGAGAGAATGAAAGACCTAGGAAAGGCTAGGCGAAACAACACTAGGTAAAAAGACCTAGGAAAGGCTAGGCGAAAGTCCACGAGGCAAAAAGACCTAGGAAAGGCTAACCAAAAGTCCGCAAGGCGACTCTCTGTTGAGAGAGTAAAAAACCTAGGAAAGGCTAAGCAAAAGACCGCAAAGCAACTCTCTATTGAGAGAGTAAAAGACCTAGGAAAGGCTAGGTGAAAGTCCGCGAGGAAAAAAGACCTAGGAAAGGCTAAGCGAAAGTTCGCGAGGCAAAAAGACCTAGGAAAGGCTAGGCAAAAGTCTGCAAGGTAATTCTCTGTTGAAAGTAAAATACCTAATCAAAGAATGAAGTAAATGGACACGAGGCGACCCACTGTTATGAGAACAATAGTCCTAGTTTGACAATTTTACTATTGAGGAAACAAGCAAGATAAATATTAAGCATGAAGAAAGAAAACAACTGAGTAGTTCGGCAAAGATAAGAGGAGAAAATACTAAATATACCTCAAGAAAGTAAAAAAATAAACTAAAAAAGATTCAAATTGCAGAAGAATATGTAATTGTATTAATTGTCAAATACAAAAAAAA
>CATKHJ011036204.1:0-30799 GCA_949750685.1 Vernicia montana
AGGTCTAAAAATGGTCTTTCTTCACTATTAGTGAGCGGATACCATTAGTGTAGTTAAGAGAAATAATTTATCTATGCAAAATTGCTTAAGTACCTTTTCCACATAAGTAGACTGGTATATTAGGACTCATTTGGGGATAAATAATCGATCTGCAGGCCGATACAAAATTTTGTTTCTCCTAAATTCATCTCAAACTCACTTTTCAAGAATTTATTAAGAGTCCCATTTAGATCATCAATATATACTGCAATAATAACATAACCATTTTGTTGTCTTTTACGAATACAAATGGACATAGTGTATAATTCAAGTATCCTTCTTTCAATAAGAATTCAATCGAATGATTATATCATATATGTCCATATTGCTTTAATCCATACAGGGATTTCTGCAATTTGATGTAAATTATGTCACATGTTTGATGTGCATTTATTTCTATTATCTTTAGTCATTCAGGGATTCTCACATAAATATAATTTTCACAAGGCGCATATCAAACCTTTCTTTAACTGCCATATTAATTAAGTAACGAAACGTGATTATATTCATAACAAGATAATGAGTTTTCTCATAGTCAATACCAGGTTTATGCGAAAAATCCTGGTAATTAACCTCGCTTTATATCTTACCACTTCATTATTCTCATTACGCTTTCGGACAAACACCCATTTATACCCAATTGGTTTCACATTTTAGGGAGTCAGCATAACAAGTCTGAATATCATGCGTTTAAATAGCGAGTCTAGCTCGGCCTGAATTGCCTCTTTCTATGATGGCCAGTCATGTCTATGCTGACATTCATATTCATAGGTTCTGGATCCAGATTGTCTCTTGAGACAGCAAGAACTACTGTTGAGGCAAATTCATCATCGACGATAAATGAATTTCTATCAAATATTTCTCCTGTATCACAAAATTAATTGAGATCTCGTAATTTTCATTCCTATGATCATCAACTCCATGTGCCATATTTGGAGGATCTAATTGTTTCGTTGTCTCAGTCTATGTCTCATAATTGGCTATAGCTCTTTAACTGATATCTTCCTCTTTAAGAGGTATATCTTCAGGAGATTTTCTTAGTGATGCTACTTTTATTTTCCATGGATTTTTATCTATAGTTTCAATTTAATGTCCACACTTCTGGCGTGTGTCAAACTCGATTGATTTTCTATTTTCAATAGGAATTACAACCCTTACTAGGGTATTAGCAGCTGGAATATGAGATTTTGTCACTCTTTTGGCATCTATAAATGTATCTAGCAATTGAATTGCAATTTGTTGCAACTGTATTAAACTTTTTTTTTTTTTTTAACTTCTAATTCATTTTGACTTGTACATTATCAAAACTGTATAAATGATTTTCCTTATAGGAAATTTCTCGATATTATTTAGCACTAATAGGTGTTTTTCTCTCCCCTAATGTAGGAAAATGTGTCTCATCAAAATAAATTATGAGTCTCATTTGTGGAACCATTTTCTCATTTGTGGACCCATTTTGAGGTGATGCCATTAGTACATACATGGATAACCAAAAACTCGCATATGAGAAATATTAGACTCACATTCATGTACAAGTTGTAAATGGAGAGTATATATGATATGCATAATGACATGTCATATCAAACCTTCAAAGTTTTTTTTATTAAACTACAAGTTCAATGCTTGAACTGCAGGTTCAACGCAATATATTTTTCATGTATATTAAGGATGAACGATAATTAAATAATTCATAAATTATAATTCACAACTTATTGGTAAAATATGATCTAAATAAAATTTAAAAACATTAAAAACAAAATACAACAAAGCAATAAGAATAATAATAAAAATGCAAAATCTTTGCAAATTACTCATTCAGAGAATTTACAGATTTAGCTGAGTTATGTCATCTATGTGGATTGTTTCTCTTTCAGAGTTCTCATTATCTATCAAAAGTACCTAACTCTTGAGTTTTGACTTTTGGTTATCTATAACATTCACTTCAGGGATTGTTGTTGTACCAGTGGGTCTAGCTTGATGATTTCTCATTAGCAATTCATTGTTATTTTCAATCATTATAAGACAAGCAATAAGTTTATAATATTTATAAATTTTGCTCTTTATACTGCTGCTGTAGGAGCATGTTAGAGGCATAAAAATAATATGTTTTCTATAACATATTATATTTTATAACTTTAGCATCACACAATTTCAGTTTGAAGTGATTCTAAACATGTTTAAATTGTACTATAAAGAGAATAGTATCATAATTAAATCAGTTTTTTAAATACTTATAGACAATTTATTTAGTTCTTCATGAACATAAACTATCAATTCTTTAATAAATTATAATACTAGTGTACCACAAATTTAGGATACTTAGTTCTTCAGGAACTTAGGGTATTAATTTTTCAGGAATTTATATTTTATTTATTTATTTAATTAGTTCTTCAAGAACTGTAGATAATACTAGTTCTTCAGGAACTGTATTAATTTATTTAATTATGTAGAAATTTATAATACAAGTTCTTCATGAACTTAAGATACCAATTTTTCAGGAATTTGTATTTTATTTATTTAATTAATTAGTTTTTTAATAACTATAGATAATACTAGTTTTTCAGGAATTGTATTAATTTATTTAATTATGCAGGAATTAAGAATACAAATTATTCAGAAACTATTTTAATTAAAATTAAATAACATCAAATAATAATATCTTCAATAATAATAAAATAAATCGAAAGTGTATAAAATAACATATCCTAAAGAACTAATTAAACACAACACTAAACCCACATGGAGAAAAATATAAACAACACAAATTAAGGGGCTAAATATCTATCTATAGATATTTTATATGGAGTTTTATAAATAACATACTAAGATTTAATCGAAACATAGTTCCACATATTAAATATAACATGATGGTATTAACTTTGCAAAGTGTACGAGGAATATTACCTTTGAAAATTATATACAACACCAATTAATTTAAATTAATCAATTTAAATTAATCGAAAGAATGCGTACCTCGTACTGATAAGGTGTTGTAAATCGGCTTATTAGTACAGCGAATCAAAGACCATAAGAAACAATATAAAACAATAAAGTAAAAAGAGATAAAAAAAAATATATAGAGAGAAAATGGGCTCTAAACTCTTATTATTAGATTAACTCTAACTTCCTAAGAGGAATAACTAAAGTTTAGTGTATACAACATTACTGAAATAGTCCTATACTATAATCTCTCTAAAATATATATTGGAAGATGTTTAAGTAATATGCATATATAATAATTATCTTTAACAAATTCAGCTTTGTTTAGATATATTTAATGAATCATCAATTAAAAATATATATATATATATATATATATATATATATATATATATTTGCCAAATAAAAAAAAAACAAATATTCAATGATTAATTCTCAAGATAATTACAAAAAAAAAAAATATTAAAAAAAGCTTTCCTGTGTCAGGTAGAAAGATGCTTCCACTGTGACATTCCTTATCCAATAATTAGCTGGTGGATAATCCTAATTAATACATAAAAAAAAATACTAACAATCACTAATATAATAATAATAAAAATGTATGGCAAATTACTACTTCATCTCTCAATTTAAGTCAATATTATTCACAAATCCCTCACTTTTAAAAATTACATTAAAACATCTCTAAGATTTTAAATCGTCAACTATTTAATTCGTCTGTCTAATTTTTAACACTTTCCGGTTAATTTTAAACAAAAAGATAAATTTACCCTCATTAAACAATAACCCTAGTTAGTTAAGTGTTTAAGGGATTTGTCTTAATTAAATTGCAATAATTTGCTAAAACGCTAAAATTAATTACAAAAAATTATATTAAAAAAATATTTAAAAAAATATTTTAATGTTAAAATTTAATTAAATATTTTTTTATAATTAAGTGTTATTTAAATAATTTTTAGTTTTAATAATTTAAAGTTCATAAATTTTCAGTTATTTAATTTTTATATATTTTTATTTTCATTTACTAATCATATAATTGTTTAAAATTTATCAATTTTAACCATTAATTAAATTTTTATAAATTAATAATTAAATATCCTAAACCAAAACTTGTAAATTGAGCTCAATTTGACCAAAGAGAATTAAAGCTACAAAACCCAAAAATCAATTGAATGATAATCCCAAAGGCAAAAATACCAACAATAACCAAAAAATGTATAATCGAAATAAGATTCCATTGCCCAAACTTGAAACATAGTATATAAAAAACCAAAAACTACAAAATTCACTTCACAAAAAGCATCATTAAAGACAAAAAATGACATAACCAATAGAGAAACTACAAATAAAGAAAATGATTTAGATTAACAAGAGTTAACAAAAAAGAATTAGGCAAAAAAGGAAAAAAAAATGAAACTCCAAACAAAGAAATGCATATTAAACCCATCCAACATTAGCAACCGACCATCACGATCAAGGACTAGTCACTATGTTACGAGTTGGGTATACATTCTAAGTTTTGTTTGGTTCCCGAGAAAGTTTGCCACTGGTTGCGATGTGTTTGTGTTCAAGCACTACATCAAGATCACTCTTATCAAACGACGTGTGAGCTGGTTGGAACTACTATTAATGAAAATCACTATCGATAAGTTAGACTTTGATGGAGATCGTTGAACAAGACTATCACGAATGAAAATTGCAATCTAGTTGCTACGTTTTGCTAGCTTTAACCGTTAGTGGTCTAGGTTTGTCACTAATAAGGACAAACACTTTTTAGGTGTCTCGTACTCGATGATAGTAATGGAACTTAACACGTAGGTTATTGTCGCTAATGGAGGCATAATGAGGTGAAAAGTGATTGCGTTGAAAGCAAAATGAACAAATTTAGATATGTAAAAAAATTGAGGGTAATTAAAGATAGTTTAGTCTTTAAACTACTATTGATTTAATTTTTTGATTTGACTAAATGGAAAAGTAAAAAAAATAGATGGAGGGACTAATGAGCTAACGGAATAAAACATTGGAGACATTTTAATGTATTTTTTAAAATTGAGAGATTAATTAGTAATATTGACTTAAACTGAAGGATGAAATAGTAATTTACCAAAAAAAAAAAAAAAGGATAAGTTTGTCTTTTACAGCTCCCTAACACTGACGCCTGTTTTTAAAACCGTGAGCCGGCGCCAGCCGGTTTTCGCTTTTTCTCAGCCCCGCCTTTTCGGCTGCCTAATTACTAGTAATTATTTACCAATTAATATCTCGTTACGTCATCATAAGTCATAAGACTCATAACTCAATAGCCCCACTCATCTTTACCCTTATCAACAACCACATTCCCTCTTTTTACTAAAATACCCTCTTCCTCTCTCAATGGCAAATAACAATATATGTATTTTTTTTAATTTTAAACAAATTTGAATTATAAATATTTAAGTTGACTTAATATCACTATCAAATTTTTACATTGTAGTTATTAGATAATTTATTGATTAAATATGTTTTTTCGTAAAATCAAGTGTTTGAATTTTAATAATTACAATTATTTTAGAATTAAATTTTTACATAATAATGCATACAATTCAAAATTAATAATGTAAATAAATACTTAAACTCCGTTTGTTTTGTAAAAAATATTTTCCTTGAAAATATTTTTTGTATTTTCTGACATTTGGAACGTTTTAAAAAATTAGTCAACAGAAAATATTTTTCTGATCAATGAAAAATTAAGTATTTTTTAAGGAAAATGACTTCATTTTTTCAAAACGGAAAATCATTTTATGAATTTTGACTAACTTATTATAATGAAATAAAAATATGTAAATATAAATTTATTAATCTGCCGATCACCGATATTCACTACCGGCAATTATTGATGACCACCGCCAGCCGCTGCCAACCACCGCTGGCCGTCGGCGATCACCAAATTTATCATCTTTATATATATATTTTTTTTCATATTTAACAATAAAATTATGAAATTATGAAACTATTATAAGTTTAAATATGTTTATAATCTTATAAATTGAAATTTTTAATATTTTTTAAATAATTTTTAATATTGTAACCAAACAACAGAAAAATAATTCTTGAAAAAATATTTGTTTAGAAAATGTTTTTCTTAAATTTTTTTTTTAAAAAATAAGTTATTTTCCGTGAAACAAACGGAGTCTTAATAAAAGAATTAAATTCTATTATTAATAATAATATAAATTTTTATTGAAGGGAAAAAATAATAATAATCAATTATCATTAAATTTATTAAAAATACTACCATAATTCAACATAAATATTTATAAATGAAAAGCAATATATTAGTTTTTATTCTATTTCTTTCATGTTATTACTTAATTTTTTTCCATATGTTATGTATAAAAATATAACATAAATTAATAATTAATGTGTACATAATTAATAAAAAATTGATTAGAATTAAATATTAAAAATATTGTTTTTTTTAAAGATCAAAATAGCCATGATGTAAAGGTTACAACTTCCAACTTGTAAACTTAATATTCAATTTTGTATAGAATAAAAAAGTAATTTTGACTAATTACATCTTAATATTATTTGGATGTAGTGTAAATCTAACCGTATTTATCTAATAATTTACTAAAAATACCTAATAATAAATAATTTACTAAAATATAGAATATATTTCGAAAAGGGTAGAACTGTAATTTAACAATGCTCAGTTCCTGTCTCCTTTAACTGACACTGGCGAGGTGGTTTAGCTTTGAGGTCTTGGTGGTTTTTTGTTTATACGAGGGAGGTTTTAATCAACAAAAAGCAACAAAATTTACTAAAATATCATTCCCCTGCTTTTCTTTATAAGCTATCGAATAGAAACGAAAATTTTTGTTTTCGAGTTAGAAAATTTAAAGGGCTTTCTTTGATTTTTTTGGTTTCTGTTTGTTTGATGGGAATTTCTTTCCTGGGAAAATTCAGGCCATGGGAAAATTGTCTTTCAAAGATTCTCTCAAAGCTCTCGAAGCTGATATCCAACACGCCAATACACTGTAATTCTCTCTCTGTATCTATTTGTATTTTATTTCAATTTATTTTTTTACTAAAAAAATAATTATAACTCTTCCAATTCTGGAATTAGAAACAAAGTTTGCACTTACACGCTCCGTTTTTCGATTATATGTTATTGTGATGAGATATAATTACTGGGTTTCTTCTAAAGATTTGATTTTTGTGATAAAGACTCGATTTTGAATGATGATATTTTGTGGCTTCTGCTTAAAGAATTAAATATGAAACTTCATACACCTTAAAGTATTGATAGTTTATAATAATTCACAATCACAATTTTGTGAATTAGTAGATTCTTTATTCAGAAAGAAAGACATGTTTCCTAATTTGTTTGCTAGCAGTTCCACTTCCTGGATAATACATTCATTGATAGCTTAGCTACAGTTATTGGAAAGTTGTGAATTATCACATTCAATTAACATTAATACTATTGATATAGAACTTTTGCTATGAGTTCTTCTGGGTCATGGTGCAACGAGGACCCATCTTGTGCATATTAAAGGTAAATGCAATGGGATTGTGAATTTGTTATAATAAATCCTTAAAATCTTGGTAATGGATATAGGGTATCCCAATGCACGAGGCGTCCTGCCTTGCATGATTGATAAATGAATAGAATTGTGATGCTAGATCCTCATTTGCTTGGCAATGGATAAAAGGGGATTGCAATGCACAAAGCTTCTCATATTGTAAGTTTTGGGGAGGGTCTATGCATGTGGTCAATGAAGCAGTCTTTCCTTGAAGTACAAGGAAGAATTTTAACTCCAAGTCATAATGGAATAAAGCTTATTATTACATCAATCCTTAGCCTCTAGGTAATAATGGATAAATGTATAACAAATATTAATTGTTTGACCTGTCTTTTTGTAATTATTTGTGGTCATAAAATAAAACAAAGCACGGAAATGTCATTGTCTTTCAAAAATATGGAATCGCTTCCTCATCATAAAACTGTTATTCTAAAGTAGCTTTAAACTCCTTTATCAGAAAATATGGAAAACTCTTCTGTGATGTTGATTGCATTGCTGTTCTGTTTTTTCATCATATCCTTACCATCACTCTTCATACTTAAGTTCTTAAGGCTTTATTTGTATGAAACTTTTGTTTTGTCTTAGATAGATAATTATGTTGATCTATATTAGTCTGAAGTTTACTTCTGGCCATGGTGTTGCTTACCATCTCCTTACTCCATGGTAAAAATAATGCATTGATTTTACTTTTTGTGTGGGTTTACAGTCCATATTGCCATGTTGATGTGATAATTGCTGGACTTATGCTGACCCTTTTTCATCCTTTTGTTAATACAGTGCTTTAGACTATCCAAGGGAGAATGATGGAGCTCGTCTTCAGATGAGATTATCCTACAGTCCAGCAGCCCAGTTTTTTCTTTTTCTTGTTCAGTGGACTGATTGTCATCTTGCTGGTGCCCTTGGTTTGCTTAGAATTCTTATTTATCTGGTATGTTATTCTTCTCATTGTTTGTTTGTGATTACTTTGCGTTGGATTACCTGCAACAATGGACTAGTAATACTACAGCTTCTTGTTGGGTGTGACAATGTGGTGATTTGTGCAGACCTATGCTGATGGCAAGACAACCATGTCTGTTTATGAAAGGAAAGCTAGCCTTAGGGAATTTTATGGTGAGCAATTTTCTGTGAAGGTTGTTTTTTCTTAGTTTGTTGAAGTTAAAGTGTATGCTAAAAAGTTGGGTTTTTCTATGAACAGCGGTGATATTTCCTTCTCTGATGCAACTTCAAAGAGGAATCACTGATTTGGAAGATAAGAAACAGAAAGAGGTCTGTAATATCAGATATAGAAGAAGGGATGAATTGGAGAGGGGGAAACTCTCCGAAATTGACATAGAAAGAGAAGAGGAGTGTGGGATTTGTATGGAGATGAACAGCAAGGTTGTGTTGCCCAATTGCAGTCATTCTTTGTGTTTGAAGTGCTATCAAGATTGGTAAGTTCTGTGTCTACTTTCCCTGAGCCTGAATACATATTCTGCACCACAATTCACCAACTAGTGTGAGATGTATCTTATTGACCATTGAAGTTTGTGGCTTTCACTGGCCTCTTTATTGGGTACAGTAATTTATCATGCAAGAGAGAGACCTCAGTTCACAATTGCCATTAGGCAAGCTTCTTCATTAAGACAGTAGGACCCCTCTAACTGGCAGTGTGCCACCTGATCTTTGTTGCCTTGTAATAGATCACAGTTTTCTTCAATATTGAATATATCACTTAATAGCACCACACAGAAGTGAGCTGAAATGCCCTTCTTCTATAAATAATAGGATACAGCATTATGCGACTCTCTCTATGAATTTATTTTCCCAATCCATCGTTCATCACTTAAAAATATCCCACCTAAGTTGTTAGGCCAAATTTCTGGTGTCAGAAATGAGTACACTGGTCTCTTACAATCAAGAAACTGGAGGTGTCCTGACTAGAAGAGGCATTGGTTGTTTATGGCTTTGACTTTCTATTTAATGTTGTAATGATTTTTTTATTGCTTAACAGCCTTGAGTATGACCCAATAGCCTAATGCTTTTTTTTTTTTTTCAAAATTATTTTGACTGTGATCTGACAATGTGCTATCGGTGTTCATCACAGGCGCGAGCGGTCTCAGTCATGTCCCTTTTGCCGAGATTGTCTTAAAAGAGTCAATTCTGGTGACCTTTGGATCTATACAGATAAGTCTGATACAGTTGATTTATCCTTAATTTTGAGAGAGAATTGTAAGAGGCTCTTCATGTACATTGAAAAGTTACCTCTCATTGTTCCAGATCATGTTATTGTTCCCTATGATTCTCATGTTAGGTGAGGGTTTCAATGATGGAACTTGGAACTTCTAATGTATGATAAGCAACAGCTGTATATATTTAATAGAAAGTTCGAAATGTAAATGTCTTCTGACTATGATTTTTTTTAGCTCTGGAGGAGAGAGATTCGAACCTGGATTGTACATGTTCTTACCGCAAGTCTATGTGTAGCTATAGGTTTTTTACTAGATTACTTTTTCTCTCAAGTGTATTACTGATATTTTAAAGGTAATTGTTTGAGTGTTTTTCTTGGAATTTTTGCATCAAACTTAAATTGTCTGACTTATTTGAGATTTGGAATGTTTGCTTTGTCAATCCATTAAATAAGAAAATGAAAAAATCATATACCAAGCTTTGCATTTCATTTTCTGTATACAAATTGAATCAAAAAAATAAAAATCAAAACAAATAAACAATGCAATATTCAGTGTAGAAATTCCAGGACTTAAGATTGATTTTCAGATTGCAGACGCGCATAATCTGCATAAAAGCGGGGATGGTTTTGTTCTGGATGAGCAACATAGGCATAGCCTCCATGGCTAGAGATATCAAGACCTGCAACTTCTTCATCAATTGATATTCTTAATATCCTAAGCTTGTGAAGGGCATAGAAAAGAGGTCCCATTGTCAGACTAACCCAACATACAATCACAAAAACCTCTACCACTTGGGATCCAATTAGTCCCCAGCCCCCACCCAATACAAGGCCATAGGGCCTAACTACACCACTCTTACCTGATTCATAAGCTTGAATCACAAACTCCTCCTTAGCAAACAAACCAGTGAATATCAAACCCCAAGCACCACACCCACCATGTAGTTGAGTTGCTTCTAATGGGTCATCAAAGTGCAACTTTAATGCCACAATATTTAGCCCAATAAGGATCCAAGCAGAGAAAAACCCACACACAATTGCAGCCCATGGCTCAACCACAGCACATCCTGAAGTGATTGCAACAAACCCACCAAGCACTCCATTGCAAACATCTAATGCATCCCAATGGCCAACTAGTAACCGTCGGCCGAATAGGGTAACAATTCCGGCAGTTGAACCGGCCAACGTAGTTGTCACTGCAGTCCGGCCAATGGCGGTCCAGTTACCTTGATCAGTTGTGTTAGGGTAAGCTACAAGAATCTTATCAAAAGAGCCAGGGTTAAACCCAAACCAACCAAACCACAACAAGAATGTCCCAAGAACTACTAGAGTTGCATTATGCCCACGCATTGGCACAGGCTTTCCAAATGCATCAAACCTGCCAACCCTAGGGCCTTCTATTAAGGAACCCCAAAGCCCAGCAATGCCACCAACTAAATGAACCACACCACTGCCAGCAAAGTCAATGGCTCCAGACCCAAACAACAATTGGCTTGAACTAGGACTTAGCCAACCACTTGATGACCAAACCCAGTGAACCACAATTGGGTAAACAAACCCAGTAAGAAAAAATGAAAAAATAAGGTAAGCACTGAATTGGGTTCTTTCAGCTATTGAACCACTAGTAATTCCAGCAACTGCTATAGCAAAAGCCCATTGGTACAGAAAATAACTATAATCATAACTAGCGTTTGGAATATCTATAAGAGCAAAGAAACTTGTACCAATAAATGGGTTAGAATTGGAGCCAGCACCAAATGCAAAAGCAAAGCCGAAGAGATAGTAAGAAATGCTACCAACTACTGCATCAACAACATTAGTAAGCATAATGTTCATAGCATTCTTAGCCCTGACTGAACCAGCACATAACATAGCAAACCCAAGTTGCATAACAAAGACCAAATAAGCTGAAAATAGTAGATAAATAGTGTTAATAGAGTCTGCAACACTTTGTTCCCATGAAACCTCCATGGCTGATTTGAGACAGAGATGGAGAGAGAAGAAAAAAAGGAGATGGTTGGTGTAAGAAGTAGATTGGAGATAGATATATGGTGTGATATTTTTAGGATTTTAAATTAAATTCTGTAAATGGTAGTAATGTTGAATGGTAGCTACTTGTGTGGGTAGGACCATTACATTGGTTGTTGACTACTGACTAGTAGTGCATTCTGCTTCAGTGACTTGCACGAATTGGATAACCTAAAAACTAGGTCGTTTTTCTATATTTTTGCCTATATTTTCGGTTCCTTTCATGTCAGTGTTTAATTAATTGGTTAACATGAAAAACATTGTTTTTAATTAATTGGATAACATCAAAAGCATTGTGTTTAACTAATTGGTTAACATGGAAAACATTGTTAGAGAAGATGATCTTCACCCTTAACATCCCGGCTCGAAATCCATTGTTAATTCGGATAATTAGTGATTACTTTATTGTTAATTAAAAAATCAATCACATTTTGTCAATGCACTCAAACAGAGAGAGAATTTTCAGTGCAAAAAAGAAAAAAAACACAGAAAATTTGAAGGTTTCTTCTATAAAAACATGTGCAATCATGTTCTTGAATGTTAACAATACATGCCTTTTTACATAATCACAAGGTTCTAAAATATTTACCTATAACAAGTAATAACATTCCAATTCATATTTACGACTGACATTTTCAACTAATAGGCTTTTACGTAGTTTTTGTGGTCTGCTGCAGGAATTCTGCTGGTGAGAGAAGGTCTCATTGTAACAATTGCAGATTCATTGGCTCCTGCTTTAAGAGCAGCCTTTCCAGCTTCTAGGAACCTCCTAACTGCATCCTCAGCGTATCTGTTGGCTTGACCCACTGTCATGGTTTTGCCAATATCTGGGTAAGTATTCAACACATAATCACCATTGAGCTGTGATGCTAGCTGGATCAATTCAACTTGAAACTCAGATAGGCTCAGATCTTCTTTTGGTCCTCTTGGCCGCAGTGACATAACCACCTCTGGCAGAGTTTCTGTATCCAGAATACAGAATTAATTTGAATAATGAGTGCAGGCTAATATGCGAAGATTTTCAAATAATGTTAACCGTGAGAACATTTAAATACAACGTTGGATTTCTTAAAATGTCAAAAGAGGACAAGCACAGATGCATATATTACACAGGCTAAAAGTTACAGTTGCCAAAGATCTCTTGGGTGGCTTCTAAACATCCATGCATAAAATCAATAAATTGCCTACAGGATTAGTCCTTCCTTTCCATTATGGTTATGACTGTGAACATGAAAAAGAGTGTATAACAACCACGTAGTACTCTATTTAATTATCTAGTACTGGTACTGCCTCGAACAAGAAAGACAAATGAGAAATAGTGTTCTATTTTCTCACAGATAGAGCACCTTAACTTTGAATTTATATGCAGACTAAGCACAACTTCTATGGCAATGGCAGGTCATTTAACTGTATAATACAGCAAGTGTGTGTTTAATGTTGAGTGCTAATGAACAGATATACAACAACTCCAGTTAAAGGTCTAATTTTATAGGTAAATCAAACAAGTTGACTGCAAACAAGGCAGGACCTTACAATTAATCAAAGCAATAGTGCAGCCACACTCCAGGTATATAATATGAAGCTTAAACAAAATGTAGATGAAAAGAAAGTGATAAACCACAAAAAAAAAAATGCAACTTTCACTATTATGATCAAAGCAATTGATGCAAACCTGGACAATCGTCACGTGGCGAGTCACGAATGTAAAAGTAATCCTCAAAAGTACCCGCCCATGCATCTCTCTTTGTTAGGAAGTTTGACTTTAGGTTGAAAAGCTTCTTTACGGTTGCAGGTATAGAAGAATGCTCAAATTGTGAATCCGGTAATGGCCCAACAGGCTCATGGATCACTGTATCAAACATTTGTCAATGAATCCACTGGCTAAACACATGATTGATACAGGGAAATATGATGATACAGATCAGAAGCTGAATAAGTTGCCATGTTCTCTAAACTAAACCTCAATAAAATCTTAGGTGTGCATTTAAAATGAAAGTAAATTAAAGTATTATTTTACACACTTAACTGAAAAACCATAAACAACAACACTAATGTTCAATTTGAATACTCCTTCACTTCAAATCCCTACTCTACAATTTATCCAAATGGACACAAAGGATTGCAACTTCTGTTCATCATGAACAATAAGGGATAACAAAAAAGTTGACTAAAAAAAAAAAAAGCTAAGGACTTGAACTCTCAAGTCTTCAATTTTCATCAATGTAAGGGAGTTAAGGGTTCAAAAAATTACTTTTCAGATACAAAGGGGGAGAAAACTAACAGTATTTACACCCAGATATAGTCCAATCTGAATTTTAAGTGCAACTCTCTATGATTAATTTTAATTGGCTGATAAATGAATCAGAAATCGAGCAACATAAGCATTGTCAATCCAGTCTGGAAGGTATAAAAATTCAAGACAGGACATGTTTTCAGGTGATTTCTGATTATTGAAATTTAAGTTCAAAATTATTGATTCATGGAAATAGCTACTTTGCTGAAGGCTGAAGCATTAATAATCCGTTACCCATCCCATGCTATAGTGTGTACTGTCTAATTATGTAGTGTAGGCCAGTAATGGTCCCATATGCTGCTGTTCTGACTATCAGGAAAATTATTTGTTTTTACAACTCCAATTTAAAAATCAAACCCGTTTTATCTAAAACTAAAAGGGTCGAAATCAATCCCCACATCTTACATTTCAGGGAAAATTAATTGCAAACCACACTTTATCACCCTTTTTTCCATCATCTCTGAACTGAAAATTTTATCTACACATGATTTTAAACAAATTAAAAAAAGGGCGCCAACAAAATCTACAGCAGACAGAAAATTACGGAACGAACTCCCAAAAGAGCAAAAATTCAATAACTTACCAGTACCCTTCTCAATCCATGGTGACACCAAAATGGTGGGAACCCTAACACCCAAACGGTTAAACTCGAAATAAAACGGGTCAGGCCCAACGATCCCATCTGGACTCGGCACGCCAGTGACAGGAGTCGGCACGTGATCATAAAACCCGCCATGCTCGTCATAAGTAATCAAAAGCGCCATTTCTTTCCACTGCGGGCTCGCCCTCAGTGTCTCATACACCTCCTTCACGAACTTCTGTCCAAGTGCCACGTCATGCGATGGGTGGTCATCGTTCGCCGGAAAAATCTCGACGTCGAAGTACCGCTGCTCCACCACCACATAATTCGGCAACGTTCCTAACCTCGCATGGCGTTTGAACATCAATTCATACTTGTGGAAGTTCAATGCATGCTTCAATTTTCTAAGGGATCTGTAGAAAAGAGTGGCAGGGATATTTTGGTAATAAATCCCGAAAGTAAGGCCATTTTCGTCCAAAGAGTCAAAGATCGTCTTCTGCGGGAATCCATGGATGAGGTCTTTGCGTACGTTGCTTGACGCTCCATGAGAGGTCGCCGAGTGGACATAAAACCGGTTCGGTTGAGTTGAAGCCGGAACCGACGCAAACCACCGGTCGAAAACCGCAAACTCGTTAACTAACGCTGTATAAGCCGGTAACCGACTCGGTTTGAACCCGCTCATGACAGTTCTCGACTTATTCGCGCTCATACTCTCCGCTTGCTGAGCAAATCCGTTCATCGGAGCCGGGTTGGCAGAGTCATCATCCGACCCGAATATCTGTTCTCGGATAGCTTGGAAGGAGTGGCCTGGGTCCCAATCAACGAAGACAGCATCATCGGAGACGAAAACTTTATCAGAATTTGACTCGGAGGCAAAGATCCGGTTGGATTCAGTACCAGTTAGACCGTCGATATTGGGTCGGGTTGACTTGAGCCAGCCAAGAACATGGTCAAAAGAACGATTCTCCATGACTAAGATCACTAGAGTTTTGATCGGTCCTTCAATTTTGCTTTTATGCCTTCTCCTCAAATTATCAAAGTCTCGTGACTGAGAAGAAACTACTAAATATAGCAACAACATAAAGGTAAAAGATATTCGCCGGCTATCCATTTTTCCGGCGACCAGAAATAGAAATCCTTTATATATATTTGTTTGGTAAAGAGAAAGGCCGTCAAGTTTTACCTTTTATATGGAAGAAGAAGAAGAAAAGGCATAAGGGTATATACTATATATTATATGATATATGCCTTAAGACTTGATAAATTGAAGAAAATTTTTATGCTTTACTTTTAAATTAAGGTAATTAAAATTAAAATTAATTATTAGGTCTTAATCAAAATTCAAAGTGACGTGACAGAGTTAAGTTCACATTCTATCGTAGACTTTTCTACTTTGATTTTACCAGTAACGGTTACATGTAATACAAGTTTTAGTTTATAACTTAATTAACGGCTATTAAGAAATTTAGTTAGGTTTTCTCATATAATTAATAACAAGATTACTTGTCAAAATTATGAGTATATTACATTATTATATACACTCATATCAATTGATGAAAAATATTTAACTAATATTATATTCCCTCTGTTTAGACGGATGCACACGTATTAAGAAAACTATTAAATAGCTTTAATTTTAATTAATATAGATAAATATACCCTTATTATCTCTCACCAAATAAGAAAAAATATAAAATATTGAAATTGAAATGAAGGTAAAGTTGAAAAAAAAAAGCTAATAAATGTTGTATTGAATTCTTAAAACGATAAATAATTTGAAATAAATTTCTTTTTCTAAAACGACAGTTATTGTGAAATGAAAGGAGTAATTTTAGGAGATATAATGGTCAACATAGTATTGCATATTACAAAATAAATATAACACGTTGTTTAACCTCTTTCATTGAATTGGTGATAACTTTTTTTGTAATTTAAAAAATTCAAATATAAAACATTTCATTTTTTACATTAAAGAGATAGAAAAAACTAATAAAATCACACCTAATTACTAACTAATATAATTTTTTTTGTTTATATTTAATCAAAATTTCATCAATTATGTTTTTTTTTACTTAATAAAAATATCTTGATTATTATTTTATGTATTATTATTATTATATTAAACGTTTCATGTATTAATATTATTACTGGAAACAGGGTTTGAGTGGTGGAGGTTGTTGTGGTGGAGGCCAGCTATCTATTTTATGATTTAGTATTAATCTAGGTTTTTTAAGGAAAGAATTTGGTGAGCTGATAGAAGATAGAATGGGAAAAGAAATTACTGTGGCCCTGCAAGAAAGCAAATCCTATTTCAAAGGAAAATTGTTAATGATAAAAAGTCGCTGTCAATATTAAAATCCAAAGAAAAGGACTCTAGTTTTAACCTGTTCTGAATCCCATACAATTAATTTCCTTTTTTTTTTTTTAACTGCATATAATTAATTTCCTTGGCTGGGTCTACATTACACACTATGATCATTCAATATCAGCCAAATTTCCTATCGTGGGAAGTCTTAATGGTATTTGTGTGGACACGTATTTCAATAATTTATTATATTATGGTGTTTTATTATTAGTGCATTTTAATTATATAATTATAATATAAAATAATGTCAATCAATTGAAAGAAATAAATTTTTTTTTTACAAAGAAAAAAATGTGCTAACATTAATAAAGATATGTAAATCCAATTCAGTGCAATACATGAGTTACAATGAGGTAGCCCCGACAAATACTGCAGAAACACAAATTGAACTATGAGTCCAAATACAACTACCCAACAAAGGATTTTTAAACATAAGCTTCAAGTCTAGATCGAAAACCCTAAGACCTAACAAAAATACTAAATTACACATATGCTCCTGATACCTCTACCCTCTTCTAGTAAACTCCACCGTTTTCTCTCCCATTACCGTCGATAGTGACTTAGGCTCCGTTTATTTTACGGAAAATATTTTTTTATATTTTTTGACGTTTGGAATGTTTTGAAAAATTAGTTAACGAAAATTATTATTCTGGTTAATGGTAAACTAAGTTTTTTTTTTTAAGGAAAATGATTTTCTCTTTTCAAAACAAGAAGTCATTTTTTAGATTTTGACAAACTTATTATAATGAAAGAAAAATATATAAATATAAATTTATTAATCCGTCAATCACTGATATTTACTATTGGCGATCATTGATGACCAACGCTAGCGATCAAATTTATCATTTTTATGTATTTTTTCTTATATTTAACAATAAAATTTTTTGCAGTCTCTCCTCATTTTCTCTCAGTTCTTTTTTAAGTGTTATTTATTAAATCATCGCCTATCTTCTCTTTTGATAAACGGTGGTTCCAATAATTTATATTAGATTTGATGTGGATAGTCTCATCCCTACTGTTGATAACACATCCACCACCAACTCCACTCATTCTTTCTCTATTTACACATCCTCCTCTACCGTTGCTCGACGCTCCTTATGCTCGATCTCGTTATTTGCCTCCATACTTTCACTATCGCCTTCCCATCTCCGTTTTTATTATATGTTTATGAATGACTACTGTTAGGGTGATACTTTTCATTTTAATATTTTATATTAGAGATTTTTTATTTATTATGCTATTTTATCTTTCATTGTTGGAAGTTTTATTATTTCTCTTATTGAAAATTATTTTTTTATTATAAGTTTGGTGGTATGTCTGTGCATTATTATATTTCAGATACTCGCAAAGAGAATAGTAATTTGTCACATTATTCCATTATTACAGTCACAATTTTTCAAAATCAACTATATGACAATTTAATGTTCTGTTGAATATTTACGATCTGCAAATCAATTTACTCTTATTAAAGTATTTAATTTTATATCAAGTCTTTTTATATTGAAATTTATATTCAGCTAGTAATAATTAATAAAATTTTATTTTATTTCAAAAAAATAATAATAAAATTTTAAAATTACAAAATTATTATAAATTTAAATATATTTATTGTCTTATAAATTGAAATTTTTAATATTTTTTAAATAATTTTTAATATTATAACCAAATAATAGAAAATTAATTTTTAGAAAATATTTTTAAAAAAAAATATTTTTCAAAAATAAATTATTTTTCGCAAAAACAAACATAGCGTTAGGATGAAATGAAACCACCACCAGAAAAGGATATGTGTTTGGAAGGAGTTTCACCGACAAGCTATAGCCAACGCACACCTCTGTCTAAGATAAACAGTTGCAGAGATTACTTGACAAGGATCAAACTCCCATCTTTGAACCGGCCATTGCCATGAGGGGATATATATATATATATATTTTTGCTTAAATAAGGAGTTTCTCCTTCTAAAGGATCCTTTTTGCTTTTCGTTTTGTGTGGGTCTTCTTTAAGAAAATAAAATTGATGTAAAAGAAATGGAACATAACATTTTGCATTATCTAATAATCTTGAAGAATAAGTTTCTTTTGACAATTTTATATAAAAGAGGCTAAAAAAATACTAATTTTGGCTCAAGTCTTGAAAAATACTAAATTTGACTTTGAAGAAACAGAAAAATCCAAGTCTTACAATAGCCAATAGTTACTTCAAGATTAATCCTAATCTACAGTTTCCTAGCACATTAAAGATGATTTCTTATGGACAAAGTCTAAGAGTAAAATGAGAAATACACAAACCATTGTTGGCTTGTGAATGCACTATTCCTGCCTAAGAGAAATTATTTTCTACTTAATTGAAACTTTTAATCAGAAATCATGTTTCCTACTTTGATTACCAGTAGTGTTTCTTAAAACAGATCCAGAGACATCTTCAGCTTGTTTTGTCGCCATTTCGGAAGCACATAGAAGGCCTTTCGTGTCATTCCAAACTTCTCTTGAAACTCTTCATCACATAAGTAAGCCTAAAAGTAATCAGAAACTACTATTAGTCAATTAATTCATCTAAAAAACCAATATTAACATGCGTGGCAAAATAATATTAGGACAACATAAGTTTTTCATTGGAAGGATTTTAGACTCTAAATGAAACAAACATGTTTCTTCAGAAAAATGCAAAAGGGTACCTCTCTTTTGGTCACGTCTATGTCTGTCACAGGGTCACTTGAATCCACCCTCAATCGCATGTATGAGTATATTAGTGAGTTCACATTCGGGTTAGAATCATCAACCTGCCCTAAATTTGCATTCTGGGCAGAGGTGGATCCTGCTGTTGGAGAACCTGCAATAACCAAAGATTGATTTGCAACAAAAGCTTCTTGCAAAAAACCACGTGCATTAAACTTAGGACTCTTCTAACAAACCATGCAATTAGACAAACTAGGCCAATAATCTACATAATATTCTTGCAACATAATAAATAGAAAGATCTTTTGTCCCCAGTAATTGAATGGTTTAATACATTTAGTTAAGTTAAGCTTCAAAGTAGTCAGTCTTTAATTACTAATAAGGGTCCCTACACTATCGGACATAGCCTTTATTATCTACCTTCTTTTTCCAATTTATGGTTCATTCTAGAATTTTTACCACATAAATTAAAATTTTGGCTTTGAACTAGTTAACAAAGTAAAGATTCCTTCATTACCAGCACTGCCATGAGAAGGAGATTCTGGAAAGAGATTCCTTGCTGTCAGAGTTTGGCTTGAAAAAAGGTGATTGCTCGAAGACTTAAAATTTGACCCTGAAACACTGGATGTGGTAGATAAACTATTTCCCCTCCCATTTGAGCTTACAGAATTGCTTCTCAAACCATCTGGAGTAGTCTCCAGAGAGGATGCATTCCATGAGTTTCTTATGGGAACCTGCAAGACAGGTTAAGCGAAGCAATAACAAATCAGATATTTTATCAAAGTGAAATGAGTTGAGGAGAATAATATACAACAGCCTAATACGTCAAAAACGAATCTGATTTATTTGTAAGCTTAACAAATAAAAGAGGGGTGCAAAAAATTTTGCTTCTATAAAGATTAATCTTCTTTCAAAAGAGCACATAGACCCTGACTTATCTCTAGTTAATAAATTAACCAGTTTGTACATTATAATTTCTGGCCAAAAGGAACATTTCAATTGAAGACACTGTAATATTTCGAGTATCAATGAGAGACCTAAACACAAACCTTGTCATTCAATACATAAAAGCAAGAACCTGAAACCAAAAGGTCATAAATGCATGCCACCATATGATATAAATGGAATTACTCATAGGCTAAAGGTATAACTAACAAGAGAATCACTTAATGCATGCTATATGTATCAACAATATGATACTGCACTACAAATCTATGGCAATGGCCATTAGTTACAATGAAATTTGGATCACTGACATTCTTTGACTACTTTGATGTTTGTACCAAGGTTTCTGTGCTATGCTGTGACAATCAGGCCCACAACCACAATAGAAAATACAAAATGAGCAGGATAAGGAAGCATACAGATTAAAGCAGAAAATATATTGGAAAAATAGAAAACTGTCACTAGAATTGCTTACTTCCAGATTTTGCTTCTTTCCTTTCAGAATCGCAAGCTTCCGTTCAAATGAGTTGCCATGCATCTACAAGGTCCCACAACCAAGTTAAAATCTAGCATTCACTGATGGTGTATTAAATCACATGACAAGATTTCTATGATCGTCCACATACATTTGCCTTTGAAGAATCCCATTCAAAGAAACAAGTGAAAAATGGAGGTTCCTGCCCTTCTGTAACAACATAAATAGGAGTCTCCAAAGATAGTCCTTCAACCCGATGGACAGTCTCAAGGAATTTCTGCCAATTCCAAGGGAAAGCATAAGAACATGAACAGGCATATGAAAACTGAGAATCATCAAGTCTCCCAGAAGCAAAGTTAAACAATGCATTTAACGTACTGTATTCTTTTACTCAGTGGAGAATTATGCATTTCTATAGATGTGGTCAACCAAAGTGTCAGCACATATATGGAGAACCTAGAACTAAAACCTGAAGACCAGATAAGCACACATTTTACAATCAAAATTCCTCTCATGCCATTCAACATTTTAAATGGAATTATAAAGATTTACATCTCAAAAAATAATGTAGATTTGAAGTAAATTAGATCCATATTATACATGCTGATGCTTAAAATTGCATAGCAAGATACTTATAGATCCTTATTATAGTTCGGACAAGCACCAGGTCAAGACTCATAATGTTCAAAAGGACATTTATCGCTAAGAAAATTATTTAAAAGAGCTACAAAATAATTCACCTGGCCAAGGGTGAGGGCCTGTTGCTTTGATTTTACATTTGAATGGCATCCAATCCAAATATAGATTTCATCATGACAGTTGAGTATTAAGACATCTTCTGTAGTTAAATCATCCTGAGTAAAATTGTATATCTCTTTCACCTGAAAATATTTAATATACAAAAAATAAGTAACTCCTTGAGGGGAAAAAAAAAAAAGAGAGAGAGAAAGAAAAGGAAGAAAGAACCATCTGCTAAATGCACCACATTAGCATAGGAAACAAGAACTATCTCATAAATGCACTACATTAGAGTAACTGCCAATGATAATTGACAAATTGTTTACGATACAAAACATATTCTAAAATACAACTGTTGCCTTTTAAATTTAAAACATTTGTAGTGTTAAATGACTGAAAGACTGAATGGATTCTACAAACAAAGCCACTATTGCTGTCAAATACTTCAGTGTACCTTGAAATCAGCTGAAATGAAATTCAACCAAGTAGCAAGAGAGCCATTATCAACCATCAGATATGATTTGACAACAATTTACACCTGAGAAAATTCAGAACAAAGGCAGAGCACATCATCTTTTGAGAGAATAGAATTTAAAAGAAAGGATGTTTTGCCTACCATCATTAAACATAAATGCAAACAGATGTGGATCTTCAGTGTGTTTTTTTATCTCCTTTTCCCTTGGATACTCTGTTTTTCCACCAAGTGCCTCCCAGAATATATCAGGTTCACTCCCTTCCCGCACTGATATAGGTTGCCATGTTGGCTGCAAATAACATCAAGAGAAAATGATTTTTCTTCTTTTTGTGGGTGGGTGGGTAGGAGGATAAATAAGTTAAATACAAATAACTGTGAGCTCCATCTCCAAAAGACAACTGCATAATTTCCTTTCAAAAAATAAAGAAGGGAAACTTCAAATATTTGAAGAGAATTTTTTGGGCAACAACCATATAACACTTATCCAAAGACAACTAATAAACTCTGGATAAATGCCAAACTTTTTACAATTGGACCATTAACAGATGGCCCCTGCCTTTTAGTTAATTAAGTAGTCAACTTTTGCCATAAATTATTAATACTTGCACCATAAAATCACAAATCCTCTGCTGCACAATGCTAAAATAATTTTCCCTGTAAACTCAAACTTTTGATCTAAAATCCAAGAACATTGCTGTAAAATTCAAAACCTTGTCATAGATGTTGACAAAAAAAAATAATAAATAAATAAAATCCTTTCCTATTTGCCCCATCACATCCCCCTCCCCCTACATTCTCTCATTTGTTTACCTAACAGTTAAATACCATCTTGTTGATGAAGAATCAAGAATCCAAGTTCAAAGGACAAGATTGCATACATTAATTAGCTCCAGCATTCTATCAAGAAGATCATGGTCTACAGCAGACGACAAACTCCCCATCCAAGTGAAGGTAGACATTCCAGTTTGCAGGATGTAACAATAGGATGAGTTCAGAAAGCTTGAAACCTGCACCAGGTTTAGCTCATGATCAATGTTCAAATTACAAGGACATATCATGTTTTCAATGGAGGACACAGATAGAACATGCACTATAGTCTCATGCACCACAAAAAACAGAGTGGAATTAATCAATGCAAGAAAAAAAATTGTATCCCTATGTGATAAGGACAGTGAGTCAGGGACACTACGACAGGTGTCAAAAACCAATACTAAGATTGGACATAGTGACTTCATAAATAACATTACAAGCACCAGGAATGTTATCATTCAAAGAATGTCTTACTAAACAATAAAACATCCTTTGGAAGAGAGAAACTCAAGTGAAAGCATTATTTGGATTAAAATCGTAAATTACCCTCTCTCTAACCTCACAAAGCAAGAGCCTCTTGTACTGAGGCCTCCTTTTATTATTGAGATTCCATTCTCAAACTTACTTGTTCAACTTGGATAGCTTGCATGCTATTTGGACTTGTCCCTTGAACTCGAAAAAGTGCAGCCTTTCCTTCATCATAAGTTTCATCCAGAATACCTTCTTCTGATATGAACCTCTTATACCGTTTACTCAAACCTCCCTATTGAAAAGGGTAAACAATAGTCTCCCAAACATCAGCAATCCATAGCTTAACAGTAAAAGTATAACTGGCTGTAGAAATAAAAAAGAAAACAGAAAATGAAAATGAAAATGAAAATGAAAATGAAACAGGCACGTCCAGTAGTCAGTAATGAGCACAGACCTTAAAAATAATTACTGTCTGAAATATCAGGAAAAGTTGAAGCGGCTCCTTGTCTTGAATTACTTGAGCCTGAATCCAGAATATGCAATTCAAAACCAAATAGCTCGAGCCATGCAGGACTTCAAGTTAATGGTCTAGCAGTATGTGGTGAAATTTTAATCACCAATTTGATATAACTAAATTAGGAGGGTTTATGAAGCTTTACAAAAAGCCTAAAAAACTGTTTACAACAATAACTACTTTTCATAAAGATATTAAAAAAGACAGAAATTATTTGTTTGCAGGAAATTTAACTAAGAAATTATTTGGAAAAGAAAATGTCATTCTGCATTGCAAATAGCAGCTTACAAGTTAAAATAGACACCAAATTTCTGAGTTTGGGTGGACGTACTTTGCTCTGGTCGTACTTTTAGGAGTAATATTATGGAACCAGAGGTGCTCAGTCATTTTACGGATAGCAGATTCTTAAATAATGAGGGATACTTTACTCCTTAACAAGCATAATTTGCTGAACCATGCAAAGACTATGAGGTTATCTTATGTTCAAGATAAATTAAAAAAAAAAAAAGTGTCTTTAAACTGGATCGTAGAGCAGATGTTCAAGATGACATTTTCAGTACTTTTACCTTGTGGCTTTCAGCTTAAGAAATTATTTTTACCACATAAGGACTGCTACAAAATAATTTATATTGAAAGCTAGATATGCTGAGGCTGCAGAACAATATATGACTAGTGCTGGAATACCTAAGTCACAGTCAATTTAAATGACTAACACCATGATAGTACAAGGGTTTGCAAAAGATTGGTGCATATAAAAACACAAAATAGAACTAACCATAACAGGATCCCCCTTGGTTGAGTCTGCAATAGCATTCATATGGGAAATGGCATCAACTCTATCTTCCTGCAAGCAAGGAAAGATCATAAGCAAATAAGAGAAAAGTATGATTTGCGAAATCATTAATAAGCCCATCTACATTCTTAATTTGATTCAGAGACATCAAATTAAAAATTTAGAAGAAAAAAGAAAGCCATGTGAGAGTTTAGGCAATTTTGGCTATTCTTTAACATTATGCAAAGACAAACTCATCCAATTATTATTTTAATCTTTCTAGTCTTTTCTTTTAACAGTTGGGCCTTCCAGTGGAATTTTAGGTTTAAAAACAAGGCAACTTTATTAAACCCATGATATGCTGAAATCAAAAGAGGAACAGAAGTACAAGCTAAACTTTGTCTCAAGCAAATAATCAACCAACTCTCACCCCACGTTCAATTTCTCATGTAAAAGCATCTTTAGTAACATATGCACTCTAAGTATTACAGCTATCGTTGCTGAAGACTTCCATTACTGAAATATTTGCTAATAATAATGTCCACTATATTTGTAATTAACAGATATACAAAATAGTGTTTGAAAATTTCATTTCACTGCCATGCATACCTGTACACTCCCACGACCAAACCATGCATAAAAAAGAATTTCATCCCTTCCATCACCAGCATATGTATATTGAACAATATAACAATCCCCACTGAAAAGCTTCGTCTGCTCTTCAACTGGAACAAGGATCAACTCATCACCATTTACCCGCCAAACCTAAATGATTAAGATTGCATTAAGCAGAAGATCTAGAATTATATTATTTTATTGGCAAAGATAAAAACTAGGTATATTTTAGTAAGAAGCTACTTTTAGTTTTCCTTGGCAATTTATATAGGGCTGGCAGTCATCTTCATCAGGAAGTTCCTTCACATCATAACCCTGATGCTTGAATATTGCTGAAAATTGAAAACGAAGGTGAAATAGAGATCATTAGCATTACAGGAAGTAAAATTCAACTACTAAGTACTAATACTTCTTACTACTACTACATTTTTTGAATTTGTCCGCTCTAACTTTGCTGCATTGACAAACCTGCTACTTTTCCTCGACCTTCTTCATACAACTTGGGCTCCACTTGAGGCCAACTCTCAAAGTATGACCTAAATATGGAAGTTTCTAATCCTTCAGTTAGAAATGTTAAATGGGTTGCTGTGGACCTGCCCTGACTCCTCAGAAAATCCTGCAATACATTAGCCAATAATTAGGTCAGGAATAATGTCCTTGAGAATGGCTATGGCAATTATGGTTTCATTCCACAAATGCATAACATCTTCTCCTTACATTTAATGCATTTCCTGGTTTTGCAGTGTAAATTTAAAACTTCAAACTTAATTATGGTATCATTGATATTTACACAATGTCAGGATGTCCAACCAATTGAAGTGCTTAATACATGTAACTAGTAGGTTGAGGAAAATATTGAATGAACTTAGCATCAAAGTGCTGAGATTACAATGACAACTATGATCTTGGTGACCATAAAAGCAATAACAGGTACACTATGCTTAGCCTCAAAATTTTAGATTCTTTCACTTTGCTCCCTTATTTTCTGGGCATGAAAGATTGACACCACCCCCCCCCACCCAAGGCTTGCTCCCATATTTTTCCATTAACTTAACAGACACTATAAATTCAAACCCTTCAAGTAGCATTGTTTGGTTTCATGAAGAATTTATTACATGTTTTGTGTAATATTTTTGGCACTTCATCCTTATCAAAAGCCACATCCAGAGTTTGATATCACAATATAACCACACCATTATCCTTCCCAACAATAATATCTCCAGCCCAAATTACATACTTCCAACAATTCATTCAACCATCTGTCCTCATATGCAAGAGCAGAGGGGAAGTGGTTTGGAAAGAGAGCATACAAGAAGATAATGGTGAAGAAAAATTTCCTTACTTCAATGACTGAAATTGACGTCTTCCGTTCTGTAATTGAGGTATTTCTACCCATCCATACAAAATTTTCAGCACCACAGTTCAGCATATAGCACTTGTTTGAGTCGAGCATTTCTTTGTTTAATGAATTACCTTCACATGGACAGAGTTTACCCTGTGCTGTTATCCTGTTGATAAGAGAACATTTAGTGTTTCTTGGGAAAAATTGCATAGTGATATTTGAAGGAATGACCACCATCAGGACAGAAAACACACACAGATGCCATGCCAACACAGATAGAAAGACACACATGCACCACAACTTGGCAAATCCCCCAAAATCTGAATAAGCTGAATGATCCATGAACTTGGGCAAGTTAACAGCAAAGAAAAATCATTATAAACATTGGAACACAATAGGTATACTGTATCCTTTGGGTGACCTATATACATGATGACTTTGATGTTAGTCACCCCAATCCTAATTGAGTATATACTACCCAGGGCTTTTAAGTGATATTAAACATGCTTAGCAATATCCATTACCAATAATAGACAAAGTTCAAGCTAGCAAATATGTGTCTAAAAAGGAAGGCAAAACTCACCAAAATAGTTGTATGGGAGGAGTATCAGAATCTTTCTGAGCATCAAATGGCGAGTCCCTTGGAATGGGAGCATAACCACCAAACAAACTCCAAAATTCACCAACATCAGAATCACCAACAAATTTTCCATCCTCTGCAGGGCAGAGCAATTAATTACAATTTCCCTCATTTATAGTCATGAGAGAGAGAGAGAGAGAGAGGGGAGGGAGAAAATCCAACCTATAGTTGCCACCTCACATTTTCCCCCATGTTTGTTTTCCTTGATATACTGAACAACCTCCAAAGCTTTAGCTCTTTCTTGTATGCTAGAGTTACACCCACTGAAGAGGAAAATTTTTGATGCAGTGTCAAGTATGAAGACATCATTGTGGTTCAAAGATGACCGAGAAAAAGGTACCTGAAAAGCATAGGCACCTTAAAAATCATATTTGCTACTCTCTAACCAGGCCTACAGAGTAAGAACACATGCATATTTTATTAATACAGAAAACTAAAAAGAACCTCAGTACCAAGACTGGAATGTAAGTTTACTTAGCGGCATCTTATGTCAACAATGCATATAGGCCCACACGTGCAACAGGCAAAGAAAAATATTAGCTACACCGTGATTATGTACAAACTAAAATTTTCCCTAGGCTAGATAATACAATGACATGAGCATGAGCATGTCAGCCTTTGATACAATGAGTAACAAAGTGTAGCTAACAATTCAATTTTCACAAGCATGATAATTGCCATTCTTGAAACTTCAAAGAAATCTTACTTCTTTCACAGAAACAACATGATCACCCTTGCACTTTAACAAGTTAACTCTGTATGATTCACCATCTAAGTGTCCCAGCTGTGATGAATGTACTCCTTCAACAGGTATAATGCAAGGTTTAAAGTATGACAAGAACTTCTCTGTTTCTTGACCTTGAACTTCCCTATACTGCACAGTACAGGACCCTAGAGCTGAATCTAGTTCAAGTGCTTTATCTGATGCCAAAGATGATTCCACCTGTAAATAAGCAGTGAGAAACTTTAAAATGTCCTCTAGCAAAACAAACTATCTATGTCAAATTTGTTGTCCACATACAGTAATCGTCTTACAACATATATGAATATTGTAATCTAAGTAGAACCAAAAGAAATGGAATAATTACTTTGCATTATTCATCAATTGTTTAGGTGTTTATATACAAGTCTAGGAATACTAATTAGGAAGGAAGATCTCCTATATTAATACAATAATCAGCTAATGAATCCCTATAAATCAGTATATACAAAACTTCCTATTCTAGTTATATACAGTCTGTAACAAATATAAAACCACTTTTTACTCGCCTGTTGATTAAAAACTTCTTGTAAAGAATAAATTGATGTGATCCACATTGAAGCTCAATCACACCTTTAAGCTTATCTTTCCTCCTCATTTTCAAAAAGGGAATAAAATCAACAAATGAAGTAACACATCCACTTGCCAAGCTAGACAAATTCAAATCAATTCCTTCAATCATTATCTCATGCTTAGGTGATTGGTTGGCTAGTCACAATTCATTCTCTTGTATATACAGCACACTTACATTAACTTAGGCACGGTTGGCTTATTTCAGAAATGGAAATGCCCTAAAATAGTAATTCATTTATTGTTTGGAATATCCGCATAGACTCCATCTAGAAAAACTCATATGAAAGAATTCAATTCAATTCTTTCAATAAAATTGAATTGAATTATTGTACAAGAATTATTCCAAACAACATATATATAGACAATGAATTCAATTTATTTTATTTTCTTAATCACCTATATTTATTTAATAATAACTAATAATATTGAAATTTTAAAAGATTGTGATATACATTTGTATAATTTGACGTTAAATTAAATCTTAATTAAATTAAATTTTTGTAAAATGACATGATTCCTATTTACTTTGAAATCATTTATTTTTTATACTAAAAGAATTGAATTCTATAAACTACCTCTTTCCATCATTTGAATTAAATTCTTGCAAAATCTGAGTTTCCAAACTGGGGATAGGGAATTCAATTTTCTTGCAGTAGTATTTACTGTTGAATAGCTTGATTTAATGTGAAAATAGCATCTACCTTTTAATTGTAAATTTTAGAATTATCATAAAATTAAACTCAAGATCTCAAAAATAAACATGGAATGGGAATATTTAGAATATAGGAGACATACATTTCCATTTCCAAAGCAAATCAAATGTGACCATAAGACATTAAAAAGCCTAGAATTCAAAATGCAGCAATAGTCAAAGCATTTCTAAGCACAAAATAAGTTAAGAAAAAAGAATATAAAAACCTCATTTGCATCTTTTCCTATCCAGTAATGTATGTCGTGTTGAGGAGGGCCATTTTTCAGCAAAACAGTCTGTTTCAGAAAAAGAAAACAAAAATGAATATTACTAGAAATGAAAATAACTTGAAAATGAAGAAAAAACGAGTAAACAATTTCAGGTCTATAACTTACATTCAAAACTATATAAGAATTTCCAGAATAAAACTTGCCATGCAAAGATTTCGGAAGTGGAACCAACCGGAGATTGTTCACGCACCAGATCTCCAAACCACTAAACACGAAATCGATAAGGAAAGCTAAAAAAAGAGCTTCCATGGCACAAAAATTTCACCAAAAAAAAAGAAAAAAGTAAAAAAAAAATGCTAAAGTGCTAAAGGATACGGTTTTGTTCCTGCGCCATGAAAGGCTGAATCAATATCTTTAGTGACAAAAGCCATTGTTTCTCATTTCTCTGCTAAATCAGATATTTAGATTAGTCAAATTCCATAAAAGAAGATTAAACCAGCAAAATCTGAGCTTGTGATATTAAATTGGGGGGGTTTGAAGATAATTATATAAGTAATTAGGAAAATGTAGAAAGAGGAAGCAAAGTAATGTTTAATTTGATTGATTTGTTGGTAATGGAAACCGAAAGTGGAAGAAATTTAAAGATAATAGCGCATGCTTTTGCAATACTTGGCTTGGCTTTGTTAGCCAGCTAAGAAAGGGGCCCACTCAACTGTTAGTCTTTAGTTGGAAAAAAAAAAGATGAAAATGAAAGGGCGGGACGGGTGCTCGTTCCCGCTCCTTTGATTTCAACGTCGTCGGAGGGCGGACGCTTCGACGTCGTTTGTGGATAATTATGCGCCAATATAATATAAACAGTAGTGTCTAAAATTATAAAATACCACTAAACAAAGACAGACTAACAAAAACATTCTTCAATTTCAATTTACTATGATAAGTTTTATTTTTATATTATTATTGAGTTATTTAATATATCAATGTCTTATCAATAACCTAAAAGAAATACTATTAATTTCCCATGCCTTACATGCGTAATGTTGTGTTTTTAATACCAAGAGGATAATAATGATGAATGATGTTGGTATGATAAGAGAGA